>JAWZYU010000967.1:0-58883 GCA_038380435.1 Ryuthela nishihirai | reverse complement strand
GAAATGGAAGATGAAATCACTTTTTGTGACTTTAAGAAACAATGAATTACCTGTATACACACTTTCCTCTTTGGTTTTTAATTCCATATCTTTCGCGTATGTTGGATGTAAGAAGCCAGATAATTTGAAATTTAAATGTTTCTCAGATGGCAAAAGCTTAAGAGAAAACTGAATTAACTCCACCCCAAAATCCTTCTTGTTCCCCTTTTGGTTACTTATCGAACATTGTTCCGAATTCTGGATATCAACGTCATTATGCATCGTTGGCGTTTAAATTCGTGATTTCAGCGCCCCCCAACGGCTACAGTCTTCGTTATCCATTCATTACTTTCTTGGCTATAACAATGCAATCAATTTTCGATTATTCATTTGTGAATTAACCGTAAGCAAAAAATAATAAGCCGTGCATATGGAACCTTTTGGTCGTTTTTCTCAAGCAATTTTTATTATGTTTTGCTGTCCTAAATTATTGTATTTCTTATTATTTTTACACTTTTGGATAACGTCTTTTAAATGTGTTCCTAAATATTGGCAGTAATTTTAGCTAAATAAGTTTATATTAAATCCATGTTTGGCCACGTTTTGGGAGGCGGGGGTGGCTCAGTCGGTAGCGCGCCAGGCTCGTAATCTGTAGTTCCCAGGTTCGAGTCCCAGCTGGGTCAGCGTTGAGATTTATCTCCGCATAACTCCCCGCCCTGCCCACGGTCAGTAGGGGACACCGATGGCCTTGGAAAGGCCGCCGCCCGTCGGACGGGACGTTAAGCCGTGTGTGGGAGAGCCATATCCTGTGCACGTTAAAGAACACGCTGGATGGCCTTGACGGGAAGCTACCATCTGTCTCCCAACAGCTGTTCCAGTGGGTCCCCTCCCCCAATCTCCTCTGAGCCTTCGGGGTCATTGTGACCTGGCCATTTAGCCCATGGTGTGCAAAAAAGTGTCGCTCAGAGGTAAAACAACCCAACCTTGACGGGAGACTACCATCTGTCTCCGAACAGCTGTTCCAGTGGGTCCCCTCCCCCAATCTTCTCTGAGCCTTCGGGGTCCATGTGGCCTGGCCATTTAGCCCATGGTGTGCAAAAAAGTGCCGCTCAGAGGTAAAACAACCCAAAGCCACGTTTTGGCTAGTTTCGTTTAACCGTGATTTTGAATTATCCGTGACTTCCTTCCTCACATTACTCCGATTAATCGAGATATGATTATATATATCATACTGGCTAGACGTTTGCTTATTTAACAACGGGCTCAATGTTGTTGTTTTTTATCAACAAAAGACAGTATTTTTTTCTTTATGAAAAATTTAATTTAATAAAAACTGTCTTTTCGTATAAAAAAGAAACTTTTTTCGTACTATTTTTGTTAAAAAGTACTCTGCCCTCTCTGCTTTGTCTTGGTTGTCTGACCTCTTATTGCGGCGCCGGTATTAATTAATAATAATAATTACCCCCTCAAGCAGCTGCTTGCCACAGAGGTCTGACAGGAGCCTGTCAGTTTATATGCCATAGTAGAAGGTCTTGTGTGGATGGCAGGACCTCAGGAACGTGTACAGCAACTGTACACGCTCCAGTTACCGTTCACAGCAAACTGGAGCGTGTGCAGTTACTGCACACGCTCCAGTTTGCTGTGAACGGTAACTGCACACGCTCAATATTTCTGTGAGTGGGCCCACACGATCCAGGTTTTTGTGAGCTCACACGATCCAATGTAAATAAAATAAAAATAAATACCCCCTCAAGCAGCTACTTGCCACAGAGGTCTGACAGGAGCCTGTCAGTTTATAAGCCATA
This sequence comes from Ryuthela nishihirai, assembly GCA_038380435.1. Taxonomy (NCBI): domain Eukaryota; kingdom Metazoa; phylum Arthropoda; class Arachnida; order Araneae; family Heptathelidae; genus Ryuthela; species Ryuthela nishihirai. Next base: position 57,099 of record JAWZYU010000967.1, on the reverse strand, counting down.
GTAGAAGGTCTGAGAGGATGGCAAGACCTCAGGAACGTGTACAGCAACTGTACACGCTCCAGTTACCGTTCACAGCAAACTGGAGCGTGTGCAGTTACTGCACACGCTCCAGTTTGCTGTGAACGGTAACTGCACACGCTCAATATTTCTGTGAGTGGGCCCACACGATCCAGGTTTTTGTGAGCTCACACGATCCAATGTAAATAAAATAAAAATAAATACCCCCTCAAGCAGCTGCTTGCCACAGAGGTCTGACAGGAGCCTGCCAGTTTATATGCCACAGTAGAAGGTCTGAGAGGATGGCAGGACCTCAGCAGAAAAACGACACAAACAGCCATGCCTTAATCGGGGTTCGAACCCAGGTTCCGTAGATCAGTAGCCAAGCGCGCTAACCACTCGGCCACGGAACGGCTATAAATAAATACCTCCTCAAGCAGCTACTTGCCACAGAGGTCTGACAGGAGCCTGCCAGTTTATATGCCATAGTAATACGGACCCTTTATTCATAATCCTGGATAGGGCATAGATGTTTGATTTTTTGTTTCATCTGAGGTTTCGTTGTCTTACTCTGAGAGTCACTTTTTTGCACACAATGGGCTAAATGGCCAGGTCACAAAGACCCCGAGGACTAAAAAAAATTGGGGAAGGGAACCCACTGGAACAGTTGTTGGGAGGCAGATAGTAGCCTCCCGTCAAGGCCATACAACGTGGTCTTTAACGTGCACAGGGTATGGCTCTCCCACACAAAGACAGAACAACGGCTTAATGTCTCATCCGATGGACAGCGGCCTTTCCAAGCCCATTGGTGTCCCCTAATGACCGTGGGCAGGGCGGGCAGTTTTGCGGAGATAAATCTCAACGCTGACCCAGCTGAAACTCGAACCTGGGAACTGCAGATTACGAGCCTGGAGCGCTACCGTCTGTGTCATTCCCGCCCCCCTGAGGTCTCGCCTTCCTCAAGAATTTCCTCTTTGGGAAAGTATCATTGTTCTAATTTACATATCGTGGTAAAGTCATTCCTATTCAATTTACATAAACGAATTGGTGTATCAATAAGATATATAATTTCTCAATCTGTTAAAATTCATCTGGCAATAGTCATTATTTCCCTTGATGCCATTCAGCACACGTTTGCAATTGTTTCGTTCACTTACCACGTCATATTCAACATTTTTGCGTGTTTCCGCTTCCGGTTCAAGCGGTCATTACTTAAAACCAACATTACACGAGCGAAAAAAAAAATTATTGCTACAGGCAATAAAAAAACAATTTATACTTCAAAAAAAAAGAAATGTTTTCACTTCAGTTATCATGCCTCGTAATAGCTCAATTGCATGTTATTTTTCGTGAGTAAATTTTCTGTAATATATGAATCATATCAATTTCGTGTGGTGTGTAGCATTACTGTAAAGAGAATTTTTCAGTTCAGAAAACATGGATGACGCTGTTGTTAACCACTTCGTCGATCAGAGCGACGCAGAAGGTTGTGCTGTTGATGCTGGTCATTATCAAATGATATTATTAAGATCTGTCCGAGAAATCGTTATGACCAAATCCAAGAACGGATTTATCCGTTGTAATGCCACGAAGAAGAAAAAAGTGCTGGAGACTGTCTACTACCTTCTAGACGACAGCAGTGACTACGTTAAATGTGAGTGTCTCAGGCTACTGTCCTCCATCATACCGCAGCTGGGAGAGAACGTTGATTTTAACATGCCGATGATTTGCAAGAAAGTCATTTGCAACATAGGTCATCAAAAGAAAGGGATCAGAAGTGGCACAGTAGAAGTGCTTTTTCGTTACTTGAGGAACACCAATAACCTGCAAAATTTCCTCAAAACTTACGTTAAGTATGGAATTGAGAGTGAGAATCTAGATATAAGGAAAACTAGTCTCTCTGCCGTTAAGCTTCTCTTTACTAGTGAAATAGCGAATGAGAATCTTTTTCTCTTGGTGAGATCTTTAGCCAAGCAGTTGATCCAGAGAGAGCCGTATCTTTTCCTGTCGACATTCCAAGCTCTGTATTACCTGCACTCTCTGATTGGTGATGATGCCTTTCGTAGATACATGGATCAAGTAGGCAAGGATGCCCTCAACTTGTACCAGAATACTTTCTGCACCCAGGCGTCGAAACAGAATAATTTCATCACTTACTCCCCCATGGATAGGATGAACATTCCCGCATCCCGGAAAGTCAGGAAGTTAGAGTTTGCATACGGCATCTTCGAGACTAGCATCTTAGATAAGATCAAACACGACGATTGGCAATTGAGGCATGATGGTGTCGACCTCATCCGGGTTATCATTCAAGACACGAAAGACTTGTCCCCTCTCCTCCCATTCGTTAGAGATTTTCTCGCCTCTCTATCCATCCTCCTCTCCGATCCTCATCCCAAAGTGATTTCTACCACGCTGGACACGTACGAGATCCTCGTCAACAAATTGGAGAAGAAAGATTTGGCGGATTATCTGAGGACGCTCGTCACCACCCTAACGATTAATCTCGGTAACAAGAAAATCATTCGAGAGAAGACGGTGAAGATCATGCTGAAGCTGATGCGTAAACATCATCCCATGCCTCTGTTGAAAATCCTCCTGGAGCAGAGGAAAAACCGAAACCCAAGGATCCGAGAAGAGATCATTAACAGGGTCACGGCAGCTCTGCTCCACTTTCCGAATTATCTGTTTGATCTCCCTTTTCTCTGCAATATGGTGACACCTGCCCTTGCGGACAAGGTGTCGAGGGTCAAGATGGCCGCTCTCGAGTGCATCATCGTCTTGGCCAGTGTCCTGGGTGAAGAGAAGAAGCAGGAGTTGATCTCTGCGGTGGAGAAATTCAAGTGCACCGATGTGGAGAACATCCTGAACTTCGTGGAGGAGAGGGTGAAGAGCAAGCAACTCCCTGGTTGTGGAGACGATGGGGTCATGCACTATGCCTACGAGTGGCCTCCGAGAAGACCAAAGAGTGCTCCCCATCCTCCTTGTAAGCGTTTGCAAAGTGCATCCTCTTTCAAACAGAAGAAAGTGAGTGAAGATCTGCTTACAGATGAAGAGAAAGATACTGATGAATCAAGAGATGGGAAGAGAGGTATCTTCGACAGCCTTTCATACAGAGACGGATCCTCTCCGGACTCTGTTGTTGATGTGAGTATTGAAATGAATAAAGAATGATTATAAACTCAGTAATATTACATTAAACTACGATTGTTCGGTTATTTTCCTCTTAGAGGAACTTTTATTCACAAAAACTGACTAAATGCCCAGATCGGAAAGATCCCAAGAGCACAGCCGCCAATCAAAATCTCCTGTATTAAATGATATGAGCTCTTCTATTTGCCATACGCAATTGAAATAAGGGGCCAAGTGGTCCAGTTGTTAGCACGCCAGGACTCGTAATCTGCAGTTCGTAGGTTCCAGTTCCACATGGGGCAGAGTTCATAATTATCTCCGCAAAACATCCCACTCTTCCCCCGGCAAGTAGGGCTCATCGATGGGCTGGAAAGACCGCCGTCAATTGGATGAAACACAAAACCGTGGCCTCGTATGCAGGAGAGTTATACCCTGTGCACATTGAATAACAAGCTTGATGGCTTTGATGGGGTGATACCTTTTTGTGTTGTGCTGTTTTACCTCTGAGCGGCACTTTTTTGCACACCATGGGCTAAATGGCCAAGTCACATGGACCCCGAAGACTCAGAGAAGGTTGGGGGAGGGACCCACTGGAACAGCTGTTGGGAGACAGATAGTAGCCTCCCGTCAAGGCCATCCAGCGTATTCTTTAACGTGCACAGGGTATGATTCTCCCGCACACGGGACCACGGCTTAACGTCCCATCCGACGGACGGCGGCCTTTCCAAGCCCATCGGTGTCCCCTACTGACCGTGGGCAGGGCGGGGAATTTTGCGGAGATAAATCTCAACGCTGACCCAGCTGGGACTTGAACCTGGGAACTGCAGATTACGAGCCTGGCGCGCTTCCGACTAAGCCACCCCCGCCCCATGGGGTGATACCATCTGTCCCCTAACAATTATCCCCTTTCCCCAGCCTTATCTGAGGCCTAGGAGTCCTTGTGACCTGACCATTTATCCCATTGTGTGCAAAAAAAAGTGCCGCTCAGAGGTAAAACAACTCGACTCATATATCCCAATCTTTTTGCACTTAAAGGCAGAGTCATTTTCACTTCTAAACAACATCCTGTTAACGTATAACACCAGAATACTCAATTAATTAATTAATTAATTAATTTATCGATGTTACTGTTAGAGGAAAAAAATTACCTCGAACCTAATGGGAACAAACTCATGATATATAATAACACTTTTCAACTGAAAAAACATCAAGGAATTTATTTAGCAAATTATCTTAATCTGAAAACATCATTCATCTTAATATCTCTTTAAGTTGTTGATTCAGTAAAGACTAATTTCTTCCCCCCTCAGCATTTACCGATCAGTAAAGTCATCAACGAACCTGTCCGAGAAAAGTATCGCATCCGGGCCTTCTCAGAACCATGTGTCATTTCGGAGGAAAAAGGTAAGTCCGTTGCCATGGTAATCCATTAATTTAATTGTTTCTTTGCTCTTAGGATGAGGGTTGCTTTAATCTATGGCATCCAGTCTTGTGATATGAGGGTTCCAGGTTCGAATACCAGGCCTACAATGTAAAAATGGATGAAATGGATAATACAATTGATACAAATTTTGTAAACATTTAACCCTTTGTAGAATTTTTATACCGAAAATCAAGCACATATACAGTCGCTCAAAAAAATATCCGAACACTATTGGTGATTACAAAATTCAGAAAAATATCTGGCAACGTTTTTTTTTAGAAATTAGTGATCTGGCAACCTTCGTGTCACGTGATTACAGAATTCAGGAAAATATCTGGAGCGTGTACAGCAACTGTACACGCTACACGCTCCAGTTTGCTGTGAACGGTAACTGCACACGCTCAATATTTCCGTGAGTGAGCCCACACGATCTAGTATCAAAATAATATGACCACCTACAGTCGCTCAAAAAAATATCCTAACACTAAGGTTGATTACAGAATTCAGCCAAAATATCTAGCAACGAATTTTTTAGAAATTAGTGATCTGGCAACCTTCGTGTCACGTGATTACAGAATTCAGGAAAATATCTGGAGCGTGTGCAGCAACTGTACACGCTCCAGTTACCGTTCACAGTAAACTGGAGCGTGTGCAGTTACTGCACACGCTCCAGTTTACTACCTCTTACCCACTCACGGAAATATTGAGCGTGTGCAGTTACTGCACACGCTCAATATTTCCGTGAGTGGGCCCACACGATCTAGTATCAAATAATATGACCACCTACAGTCGCTCAAAAAAGTATCCGAACACTATGGTTGATTACAGAATTCAGAAAAATATCTGGCAACGATTTTTTTAGAAATTAGTGATCTGGCAACCTTCGTGTCACGTGATTACAGAATTCAGGAAAAATATCTGGAGCGTGTACAGCAACTGTACACGCTCCAGTTACCGTTCACAGCAAACTGGAGCGTGTGCAGTTACTGCACACGCTCAATATTTCCGTGAGTGGGCCCACACGATCTAGTATCAAATAATATGACCACCTACAGTCGCTCAAAAAAGTATCCGAACACTATGGTTGATTACAGAATTCAGAAAAATATCTGGCAAGGATTTTTTTTGAAATTAGTGATCTGGCAACCTTCGTGTCACGTGACACGAAGTACACTGAATGTACTTATGAATTCAGTGTACACGTACACTGAATTCTGTAATCAACCATAGTGTTCGGATATTTTTTTGAGCGACTGTAGATTGCATATATTTTGCACGATTTTTTTTAAAGATCTCTGGAACAAACACGGGCTAAAGAAACTAAACAGATTAATTCCAAATTTTTATTATTACCGTTCTTATAACTTGCCTCAGAAACTGAGTGCTTTTCAGAATTTTAGAGTACATTTGTTTGAATCGCATTGAGAATTTTCCGACAATTTCAACTGTTATAAATAGTTTCAAGAGAAAATTTCTCCAAAAGTTGTTTCACAAAAAAAAATACATTTTATCAAAAACACTTTCTGGTGTTAATCAATTTTTAACTTCTGACAAACCCTACTTCGAAAGAATAATTTCTGAAAAGAAAAAAAAAAATCCGGAACGACATTCTAGGTCGCTCCGTTTCAATCCAAATGCCTTGAAACTCCAGTTAATTTTTTTTTTTCGGGCTCTGGGAATTACGAAGATCATAAGGTTGGGTTGTTTCACCTCTGAGCGGCACTTTTTTGCACACCATGGGCTAAATGGCCAGGTTACATGGACCCCGAAGGCTCAGAGAAGGTTGGGGGAGGGGACCCACTGGAACAGCTGTTGGGAGACAGATGGTAGCCTCCCGTCAAGGCCATCCAGCGTGTTCTTTAACGTGCACAGGGTATCTCTCTCCCGCACACGGACCACGGCTTAACGTCCCATCCGATGGACGGCGGCCTTTCCAAGCCCATCGGTGTCCCCTACTGACCGTGGGCAGGGCGGGGAATTTTGCGGAAAGATTATAAGGAGACTGTAGCGTTGGACGCCTGATACTTCATCTACGCTCATCAATTATAGGGTAGTTGATTGATAACTCATTCATTTGTGAGAACGGCCAACTGCGCAGTCTCACAGTCACCCCATTGTTTTGTCAATTTCCATTCATACTACAACATTGTACAGAGCCGGCTCTAGGGGGGGGACCATGAATCCATGCCTCCCCCTATCCTATGCTATTAAGGGTAATGGAGGCAAAGTATTATTAAATGTGTGCATATTTAACGCATTTTTAAAATAATTTTAAAGGCCTCTAAAATGGAAGGGGAGAGTTGGACGTTACACTGAAATTCAAATCCAATCTCTTGCCTACTCCCCCTTCGCCCCCCCCCCCCCCCATTATTTTTTCCTAGATCCGGTCTGCCACTATAGCTTATATTAAATATCAAAGACAAGTACTAAGCATCTTTATGAGAATTTTTCTTCAACTTGATTACCTCAATTAAATTTCTCTAAATCTTTTTTTCCCAACCCTATAGCCTAACCATATCTGCCATTCTACAGTATTTGCACAGTTACAGAAGCCTGAAAAATTAACAACTGCGTTGCATCAAATGATTTTACCCCGCCCCCCTACCCTATCCTCGGTGAGAAAGGGGGACATTTAAGTCCTATGAAATCGTCGCCACCTGTAGATTTAATAGGTTAATCCATGGATCTGTGTAAATAAAATAAATAAATACCCCCTCAAGCAGCTGCTTGCCACAGAGGTCTGACAGGAGCCTGTCAGTTTATATGCCACAGTAGAAGGTCTGAGAGGATGGCAGGACTTCAGCAGAAAAACGACACAAACAGCCATGCCTTACCCGGGGCTCGAACCCAGGTCCCGTAGATCAGTAGCCAAGCGCGCTAACCACTCGGTCATGGGACGGAGTAGAGCCATATCCTGTTCACATTAAAAAATACTCTGGATGGCCTTGACGAGAGCTTTCCATCTGTCTCCTAACAGCTGTCTAATGGATGGATGGATGCCATGTCCCAATCTTCTCTGAACCTTTGTGGGTTCTTCGGATTTGGCCTTTTTAGACCATGGAGTGCAAAAAGTTGTCCGTCTGAGGCAAAACAATCCAACCCACAAGATTTTAATACAGACGGTGAATAAAACATACCAAATGTTATATCGAACTATTTTTCCTAGAATAAGCCTTTCTTTTTTAATTTTGAGTAATGAATCTTTAATTTTCCTTTAAATTTAAAAACAGTTTCTCATGAAGAATCAAGATAATTTTTTAATGTTCACGCAATCCTATCTCTTTAATTTCTACGTGAATATTGTTGAAAATCCAAACTTATGCAAGACTGTGTTGAGATGCAAAATTCATCTTCAGAGTTATGTTTTTTTGACAACAACAGTTGTTCAAGTTTAGAAAGTTTTGATCTTAGTCTTCACTTGCATGATAAATTTTAATAAAATGAAATGATGATAAATTTCGCCTTCAAGCAGTGTTCCAGCTGGACTGACGTTTCGGACTGAGATTTATCTCCTCAAAACTCCCCGCCCTGCCCAAATCAGTAAGGGACACCTATGGGCTTGGAAATGGCTGACTTTTTAGGGTCCTTGTGACCTGGCCATTGAGCCCATTATGTGCAAAAGAGTGCCACTCAGAGGTGAAACAAACCAACTTCAATCAGAAGCTTGGCACAGAAGTTTGACAGTAACCTGTCAATATAATATGCCATAGACAGAACTAGGCAAGCGAGACCACAGCAGAAAGACAACGCAAATAAAGAAACATCCAAACATTATGGGTTTTTCGAACCCAAGTCCCTTTTATCAGTAGCCAAGCACGCTAACCACTCAGCCACAGCGCTGAAAAGAATTTTTCCCTGGAGCTCATGGAGATTAGGAACAAATTCCGTCAAGTGTTATGTGACCTCCTCTCGATGGGCAGGGGCGGGGGTGGCTCAGTCGGTAGCGCGCCAGGCTCGTAATCTGTAGTTCCCAGGTTCGAGTCCCAGCTGGGTCAGCGTTGAGATTTATCTCCGCAAATATTCCCGGCCTGCCCACGGTCAGTAGGGGACACCGATGGGCTTGGAAAGGCCGTCGTCCGTCGGATGGGACGTTAAGCCGTGGCCCCGTGTGCGGGAGAGCCATACCCTGTGCACGTTAAAGAACACGCTGGATGGCCTTGACGGGAGGCTACCATCTGTCTCCCAACAGCTGTTCCAGTGGGTCCCCTGTCTCAACATTCTCTGAGCCTTCGGGGTCCATGTGACTTGGCCATTTAGCCCATGGTGTGCAAAAAAGTGCCGCTCAGAGGTAAAACAACCCAACAACCCAACTCGATGGACAGAAAACCTCTTCCAAAACTACATCCTTCTCATTGCCTCCTATGGTTTTTCCGATTTGCGCGGTATTTCTGTACAACCTCTATATACATAAAAAAAAAACTTTAAAATGAATTCAAGTTAAAGCTGTGAGTGATAGTAAAAAGTTTTTTTTTTTGCTTTCAGTGTCTTCATTAGAAGGTGAAGAGCCACAGAACAACTTCATTAACCTGGTGAGTATTAATTTTAGATTTTTTTCCCTATTCCAGTAAAAATACTCTGAATCGAATTATTATTTAACAGAGTTGCGCAATTTTTGTCATCTCCTCACTTCACAATTAATGGAATTTTCTCTTAACCTCCTTTCCATTATTACTATATAGGGATGTGTCTTTTAATATTAATATCATTAAATGAGCCTGAAGGCTTAATGCAATTATACGCCTTTCAAATTGTTAAAAATAAGACATCTTTTTCCACTTCAGTGGCGAAGCGTTTAGAGCAGTGTTTCGCAAACTGTGTGCCGCGGCACAGTAGTGTGCCGCGAGAGGTTCCAAGTGTGCCGCGAGAGATTTTCAAATTGACACTAGATATTCCAAAGGTTTCATTTTGACTTGACTTGTGTTATCGACGTGCTTTAATATCAACGTGCTTTAATAAAAATCTTTCAGATTTTATCAACTGGGATCTTGTAAGCGTTTATCAAGCTTTTTCCAAATTTTGGTATTAATGTTTGACAAATATTTAAAACAAACACCGAGTTATGAATTAAAGAACGAGAGCAAATCTTCAAGTAAAACCAGGCTGATGACTTCAACAAAGCGCAAATATAATGTCGATTATAAAGAGTTTGCTTTTATTCTTTTTTAGGTGTGCCGCGGAAAAAAAATAGATTCAGTGTGCCGCGGAAAAAAAATTAGATTCAGTGTGCCGCAGAGTAAAAAAGTTTGCGAGACACTGGTTTAGATAACCGAAATGAACGCAGTCACAGTGGACAGACTGCTCAGTCTCGCAGTAAGACTGTGCAGACTGTGCAGTTGAAGCTTCGATAGTTCTCATAGATCATTGCGACTTCTTTGTTTAACAGGATATAACCGGATTTCCCCTCAACATGGGAAAGCTCGACCAATCAGAGTTCAGTTTCTATGGTTACACTTATTAAATTCAATCTTTCTACTCTAACGTTCTGTAACGGAAATTTGTTCCTTCGCAGGCTGACTTTGGTAGTGAATACGTGTAATATGTATGCACATATTAAATATATCATTATTACTCAGATCTTTATTTTTCAAACTTTAAATTATTATTTATTTATTTTACTATTAAGCATAAAACTATTAAATTTTATAACTATGACACTTCATTGAATAATGACAACTAATATGTTTGATATCTATAATATTTAAAATATTCTCTTGTTTTTCTTTATATTTGTGTATTGTTTTTAACTGAACCTGGTGTAGAAGGGCATGGCCCTAACATCACCGTGGGTGTTAGGGGTATAAATAAATAATAACTGTTTCTGCTCTCTCGAAGTTTGGACTCTCCTCCTTTGAGAGAAAGGGCATCCCTCTACTCCAAACCTTTGATGAACTTTTAAGAGCAAAGGCGAAGAAAAAAGTGTAAATAATTGAAACTGAGGGAAAAACATTCAGAAAGAATAATTTATGATAATAAACAGGGTAATTATAAATCACTGGGAGCTCTGCTGACAGCCACATTTTTTTGGATGATACGAAACCATTTCTCTTTCATCTTCACTTTTAAGTTCTGAAGGAGAACGAAGTCAGCCAAATCTAAAGAAATGGAGGTGGGGGGAGGAAAATGGAAATAGATGTGGAAAAATAGAAATAGAGGTGGAAAAATAGAAATAGAGGTGGAAAAATTGAAATGGAGGTGGGAAATGGAGGTGGAGGGGAGGAGGGAATATCAGTACTCCTTTTTGCGAAAGAAATCTTCGAACCATTAGCGCGGAATGCACAGGCACAAAACTTTCTTGTTTTCGTGAAAGTGTCTATTCTGATCTGTCCACATCTTAGATTAGAGTATATATACATACAAAGATGAGCAAATATTTTTTTTCACAGTTTTTGGGTTTATCACTTTTTACAGATTTTCCAGCCATCGTGTGAGAATTCCTCACCTGATGAAGGGATACTAGAAGGAGCGAAAGCAAGTAAAGGGTTTCGACTCACTCCGGATGCTTCGTCGAAACAACTCTTCATAAGATCATGCTGCAGGCTGCACAAAGGTGGTTGCTCCAAGTAGGTCTCACTCCCAATTCATTCGTATGATTTCAGGCTTGAATTGTGCACTCAGTGCAATACGACATTGTTATATTTGATCATTTTTTTAATCTTTTTCATGCGGTATTATGATTTGTGCTTTTGTGAATGTATGCGCTCATTAGACAATGGTATGTTGTGGACACTAAGGACAGTTTTAAAAAAGTTTTACTGACTGAATTTTTTTTACAAAAGGAATAAGGTGCTTCTCTACACGAAAGACGGAGCTTACCTAGAAGCTCTATTGGGCTCCTCCTGGTTTTTCATACAAAATTCGAACACATACACAGGGGCATGCGGGGCGGGGGTGGCTCAGTCGGTAGCGCGCCAGGCTCGTAATCTGTAGTTCCAAGGTTGGAGTCCCAGCTGGGTCAGCTTTGAGATTTATCTCCGCAAAATTCCCCGCCCTGCCCATGGTCAGTAGGGGACACCGATGGGCTTGGAAAGGCCGCCGTCCGTCGGATGGGACGTTAAGCCGTGGTCCCGTGTGCGGGAGAGCCATACCCTGTGTACGTTAAAGAACAGCTGGATGCCTTGACGGGAGGCTACCATCTGTCTCCCAACAGCTGTTCCAGTGGGTCCCCTCCCCCAACCTTCTCTGCGCCTTCGGGGTTCATGTGACCTGGCCATTTAGCCCATGGTGTGCAAAAAAGTGCCGCTCAGAGGTAAAACAACCCAACCCAGGGGCATGCTCACTGATCTAGTAATTATGTATACCCAGATGCAGCGAATATGTAGTTGTACCTCTGAACGGCACTTTTTTTGCACACAATGGGCTAAATGGCCAGGTCACAAGGACCCCGAAGGCTCAGAGAAGGTTGGGGGAGGATACCCACTGGAAGGCCATCTCCCGTCAAGGCCACCCAGCGTGTTCTTTAACGTGCACAGGGTATGGTTCTCCCGCATACAGCGACACGGCTTAACGTCCCATCCGAAGGACGGTGGCCTTTCCAAGCCCATCGGTGTCCTCTACTGACCGTGGGAAGGGCGGGAAGTTTTGCGGAGATAAATCTCAACGCTGACCCAACTTGGACTCGAACCTGAGAGCTGCAGATTACGAGCCTGGCGAGCTACCGACTGGGCCACCCCCGTGAATATGTAATGTTCGGAGGGCCTTATTAATATAATGTCTAACCTAGCCATAGCTAGACCCTCAAGAAAGGCTTTACTTTTAAGGAGGGAAAAATTTTAAATTTTTGAAAAAGATTCCAATAAAAATTGGAGAATAAAATTTGTAGAAGGAAGCAGAGAGGTGGAATGGTAAATTTGAAGGTGATAAAGCTTACCCCCGTCCCCCATAAATCTCTGTTATCTCTATTATAAAATGCATAACATTATTGTCCTATTCCCACGACCGTGGGGCGGGGGTGGGACGTTAAGCCGTCCGTCGGATGGGACGTTAAGCCGTGGCCCCGTGTGCGGGAGAGCCATACCCTGTGCACGTTAAAGAACACGCTGGATGGCCTTGACGGGAGGCTACCATCTGTCTCCCAACAGCTGTTCCAGTGGGTCCCCTCCCCCAACCTTCTCTGAGTCTTCGGAGTCCATGTGACCTGGCCATTTAGCCCATGGTGTGCAAAAAAAGTGTCGCTCAGAGGTAAAACAACCCAACCCAACAACCCACGACCGTAGATAAGACTAGCCTCAAAACATTGCAACTCCTTATAATTAAATTAGTGTTTTTTAATCATGTCACAATATTGACTTAGTTTCTGCCATTCTTGAGTGAAATTGTACATGTAATTTAAAAGAAAAGTTAAAAATGTATAGTAATAAGAAAAATATTATATTTTGTAAATCGCCCAAATATTTTCTTTCTCTTATAAGAAAAAATTTAATAGTTAATTATTATTGTTGCGGGTAATTGCCCATGTACTAAATTTGTCCATGTCTATTAAATAACTTTCCACTGATCTAGGGAGGGGGTGGGATCAATTTTAGATTTGTCCGGGACACCAAAACATTCCTAAATCTTCCCTGAGTGTTCGTATATAGTTTAAAAGCATGTTGTCTAGCAATGTTACTCTACAGGCAGCGAAATGGCTTCGGATTGGCTGAAATTTTTCATTGAAAAATATCAAGTGGCTTTCGAAAATTTGATTGGAAAGTTTAGATGGAAAGCGTGAAAAGAATTCTATAAAATCTTTCACTGCTTTTAGAACACTTCTCTGCTTTTTGAAACAAATCCATTGTAGGTTCTTCACCAACTCATTGTTAACCCTTTCAGGACCATAAGGTTTCTAAGAGTAAATATTAGTATGTAACTGTTTATTTTAGTTTGTTTAGACGTAAAATAAATAAAAATCATAAGAAAAATACATAACAATGTGTAGTTTTTTTGGAATTTTATGGGAAATATTTTTCCCAATGGACTATAAAGGTAACACAAATTATAGTTAGGCTTATTATGCAATGTCTTTTATTTATTGGTTTATTAGAACAAAATGTTAACTAAAATAATACAAAATTATGAAATAAAATTACTATACAAAATGATGTGCTAATTATGATATTCTGCGAAGCAATTTCTTTTGGTAGTGAGGCAAAGATGGACATTGCACATAGTACATAGTACACATAGCACATAGACATTGCATATATTATGCGTCCTGACAGTTCTGTTTTTGTTTTCTAAACGTTCCCGTTTACGTAATTGCGTTCGGCATACGTTCTATTTTGACATTCTGTATAAAAAATGCAGATAAGGTTATAATTAAATACGACAATCACCAATTTTAAAATGGGAAAAATGTTTCCCTTAGTCGTGAAAGGGTTAAAAAGGGACTAATATAAGTCAGGAAAGAGTTCACAATAATCACATGTTGAAAAGGTTTCTCTTTAGAAGTAAATTGCGGATAACCGAGTACAAAGGTAAAAAATACATCTATTTCTGATCAAACCCTTCACTAGGTTCAGGTGAAAGATCCTTGTTTACTTCGATTCACGACTAACTGGTTATTAAACGTCAATTTTCGAAATAAAAACAGAGTGCTTTAAGTTTCGGTACAACAATTTTTTTTTCTAAAGTCTGAACTTCAAATGAAAAACAACAAATAACATTTTGAGGATAATAATCTGATTTCCTTCGATTTCTTGTCACCAGGGGTCAGCGCTGTCTTCACAGCCCAGGCTCTGACGCCTTGTTCGATGATGACGTCGGATGCCAGACTCCTTATTTGAATCCAGAAGAAGAATTTGAAAATTCCCTTCGATTCCTCAACACAGATGATTGGTAAGGAACATTTCATTTCTCCGAAATTAGTCACTATGACAAAGGGACTGTGAACACTGACCCTTCACAAACCGTAGCACACCCCCACACGTACTACAGCTATAAGTATGGTGACCATTCGTCCTATATTTGAAAGGACAATCCTATATTTTAGGGCATTGACCTATATACTTATAAAAATATTCGAAAATACGTTTTTGTCCTATACGAAGAGAAGGTTGGGGACCCACTGTAACAGCTTTTGAGAGACAGATGGTAGCCTCCCGTCAAGTCCAGTGTGTTGTTTAACGTGCACAGGATATGGCTCTCCCGCACACGAAGGACAGTGGCCTTTCCAAACCCATCGGTGTCCCCTACTGACCGTGGGCAGGGCGGGGAATTTTGCGGAGATAAATCTCAACGCTGACCCAGCTGGGACTCGAACCTGGGAACTACAATTTACGAGTCTGTCGTGCTACCGAACCTGGGAACTACAGTTTACGAGTCTGTCGTGCTACCGAACCTGGGAACTACAGTTTACGAGTCTGTCGTGCTACCGAATCTGGGAACTACAGATTACGAGCTTAGCGTGCTACCGACTGAGCCACCCCCGCCCCATAAAAAGGGTTATAATTTTTATGCCAAATGAAAAACTATCTGTCTATCCACTAATTTTGATAAATTTTCTTATTATTTTTGATGAGATTCAGGAGTGGTGATATGATATTTTATATTTATATATATATGACTGTGATATTTATAATTCAAAGTTATTTAATTCTACTAAATTATTCAATAGTTCTTGTAATATTGTGAAACGTTGACAAATTAAAATTTATTTTATTGATATGTTTGTTCCTACTATTGCATATAAACTGACACTCCTGTGAGACCTCTGTAGCAAGCAGCTGCTTGGGGGGGTATTTATTTTTTTTATTGTTCCTTTTTACACTTTCGAATAATTTTTTCTACTTTTTAAATAAAATTAATGTATGTATATCATTTGTTTTATTTCAGAGATTTTTATGATATCTATCGCTTTCTCAGGATAACTTTGCTAGACATAGCACAAAATTAATAGTATCATGAGAAAAAATGACGAACTAATAGTATTAACGATAAAAAATGCAAAATACGTTTCACATATATTTTTTAGCCCGTGTTCTATATTTCTTTGGGGGGGGGGGGGAATGCTCACCGTAGCTATAAGTGTATACGAAAACGTAACACTCCCTTTTTTGACCTTAATAACAATCAAAGATGGTCTTAGGGTTTGGTTGGTTGTTTTACCGCTGAGTGGCACTTTTTTGCTCACCATGGGCTAAAATGGCCAGGTCACATGGACACCGAAGGCTCAGAGAACGTTGGGGGAGGGGACCCACTGGAACAGCTGTTGGGAGACAGATGGTAGCCTCCCGTCAAGGCCATCCAGCGTGTTCTTTAACGTGCACAGGGTATGGCTCTCCCACACACGGGGCCACGACTTAACGTCCCATCCGACGGACGGCGGTCTTATCCAAGCCCATCGGTGTCCCCTACTGACCGTGGGCAGGGCGGGGAATTTTGAGGAGATAAATCTCAACGCTGACCCAACTGGACTCGAACCTGGAAACTACAGATTACGAGCCTGGCGCGCTACCGACTAAGCCACCCCCGCCCCTTCTCATTAAGGCATGTCCTTATATGAGAAAGGAATGTAAAAGCTAGGAGTAGCTTCTAAGATTCTTCTCTGTTGTCGAATGTGTTGCAAACGAAAAAAAAACACTCGGATCGTTTGTTTTTATAATATCATTTCTCCATATTTCTTATGTGAAAGAAACGAAGTTAAGCAAATGGGAACTGGAATAAATGTTTTAATATTTTAAAAATACAGTTAAAAAATGATACTACTAAAAAAATTTTACATGTTGTAATAAAAACCTTGAGTATTTAAAAAAAAAACTATGTTTTTGTTTCAAATGTTTCTAACTGTTGATCCGTCGTCTGCAGGCAAGAAAAGAAAAAAGCGATGGCAATTTTGATCCGGCTTTCCAAGTTCCATTCTCAGATCCTTATCAATGATCTCCATCTGATCGCTCTCAAATTGAACGATGAAGCAAAAAGCCTTCGATCTGTTTTAGCCAGGGCTGCCATTATTACTCTTGGAGAGATGGCCAAGGCACTCAAGAAGTCCATGGAACCGGTAAGAATGATTATGTAGCATATCTATCGATTGAAGTGGCTTTAAAAGAATAATTTATTGATATGACAATTCTCTTAATCGATATGATGTTGATAACCTTCTGAATCACGTTATAAGACATAACAAGTGGGCAGCACATAAACAGATCTTGCATTGATTTATGGGTTGGGTTCTTTTATCTCTGAACGGCACTTTTTTTGCACACCATGGGCTAAATGGCCAAGTCACATGGACCCCGAAGGCTATGGGACTTATGGAAGGCTATACGACTATGGACCCCGAAGGCTATGGGACCTATGGGAGGCTATACGACTTATGGAAGGTACCATCTGTCCCCCAACAGTGGTTACCAATGGGTCCCCATACCCCAACCTTCCCTGAGCCTTCGGGATCCATGTAACTTGGCCATTTAGCCGAGAGAGAAGGTTGGGGGAGGAGACCCACTGGAACAACTGTTCGGGAACAGATGGTAGCCTCCCATCAAGGCCATCCAGCGTGTTCTTTAACGTGCACAGGGTATGGATCTCGCGCACACGGGGCCACAGCATAACGTCCCATCCGAAGGACGGCGGCCTTTCCAAGCCCATCGGTGTCCCCTACTGACCGTGGACATGTCGAGGAATTTTGCGGAGATAAATCTCAGCGCTGACCCAGCTGGGACTCGAACCTGGGAACTGCAGATTACGAGCCTGGCGCGCTACCGACTGAGCCACTCCCGCCCCAATTTAATTTATGCAAACAGCATGTTATTTGTGTTAAATGGTATGTTTTTTGAGCAAAAAATTTTTTATTCATTTACATATTTTACATACATAAATATACAGTGAAAAACTCACTGTATATTTATGTATGTTTGTTAAATGTGTAAATAAATGGAATATATTTGCTCAAAAAATAATAAAAATATAAAAAATTAATAATAATGTTAATATTTATATTATAAAGTACATCGTACCAACCATTGTATCAGCAATATTCAGAAAATTGTCGGCTGATTAATATATGTGTGAAACAAAACAGGCAAATGACCCTTAATGAAGGCGAAGTACGAAATAGAGAAGGAAATTAAAACTGAACATAATATGTGCGGGACAGAGCAGGAAATGAGCACTGAACGATGTACAGTCGCTCAAAAAAGTATCCGAACACTGTGGGTGATTACAGAATTCAGAAAAAATATCTGGCAACGATTTTTTTAGAAATTAGTGATCTGGCAACCTTTGTGTCACGTGATTACAGAATTCAGGAAAAATATCTGGAGCGTGTACAGCAACTGTACACGCTCCAGTTGCCGTTCACAGCAAACTGGAGCGTGTGCAAACTGAAGCGTCTGCATACGCTCCAGTTTGCTGTGAACAGTAACTGCACACGCTCAATATTTCCGTGAGTGAGCCCACACGATCTAGTATCAAAATAATATGACCACCTACAGTCGCTCAAAAAAGTATCCGAACACCATGGTTGATTACAGAACTCAGAAAAAATATCTGGCAACGATTCTTTTAGAAATTAGTGATCTGGCAACCTTTGTGTCACGTGATTACAGAATTCAGGAAAAATATCTGGAGCGTGTACAGCAACTGTACACGCTCCAGTTACCGTTCACAGCAAACTGGAGCGTGTGCAGTTACTGCACACGCTCCAGTTTGCTGTGAACGGTAACTGCACACGCTCAACATTTTCGTGAGTGAGCCCACACGATCTAGTATCAAAATAATATGACCACCTACAGTCGCTCAAAAAAGTATCCGAACACTATGGTTGATTACAAAATTCGGAAAAAATATCTGGCATTGATTTTTTTAGAAATTAGTGATCTGGCAACCTTTGTGTCACGTGATTACAGAATTCAGGAAAAATATCTGGAGCGTGTACAGCAACTGTACACGCTCCAGTTACCGTTCACAGCAAACTGGAGCGTGTGCAGTTTCTGCACACGCTCCAATTTGCTGTGAACGGTAACTGCACACGCTCAATATTTCCCTGAGTGAGCCCACACGATCTAGTATCAAAATAATATGACCACCTACAGTCGCTCAAAAAAGTATCCAAACACCATGGTTGATTACAGAATTCAGAAAAAATATCTGGCAACGATTTTTTTGGGAATTAGTGATCTGGCAACCTTCGTGTAGGTTGCCAGATCATTAATTTCTAAAAAAATCGTTGCCAGATATTTTTTCTGAATTCTGTAATCACCCACAGTGTTCGGATACCTTTTTGAGCGACTGTACATAGTAAAGCAAAAAAAAAAATTTTCAGGACTCGCAAAATTAACGTCTTAAAACAACACTACTCTCAAAGTACCCTTCTTGAGGTCGTAGTGCACTTTTGACATCGTTGGTACAATTCTGGAATTTTCAACCTTTCATCGTCATGGCACCACGTTCTGCATCACTCGAAGCATGTTCATTACAGGACAGCTTCGGAAAGTCCATCAACAGTCATCAGCGGTTCTTTTGAACGAGTTGCCGGTCATCTTCAAAGCTTTCGGATGTACATATGAAGAATCAAGGTCTTCCGACCTGGTCCGCATCTTTCTCTTCCCTCTATAATCTACGATGCCATTCTAACACAATAGTGCGAGATCAGAAACATTTACTCAATGATTAACAAACTTCTATCTTCGTGTAGATGCAGGGCGAAACTTGCAAACTGACAGCCATTAAATCGCATTGTGTCTATTAACTGCAGCTCTGTACGGCCAATCTGCGTATACGTTTCATTAATATACATTTACTCAATGATTAACAAACTTCTATCTTCGTATATGTTACCGCTAAAGTGCAGAAATCAGTTATTCTACAGATTATCTAGGTATTGTGCAGATTAACTAGGGTGATCCGTTAACGTGCGGAAAATTGTTTCATTTCTCAAATTACCTAGGTAATCTGCAAATTACCTGGATAATCTGCACATTACCTACTAGGCACTCGTTAAAGTGAAAATAAGATCTTTGCTGGAACAACAGGAACGTTTCTGTACGCTTAAATTAACATAATGTTATTTATCTAGTGTCCGAGAGTAGAGTTGAAACCAGGGTCATCCCTCTGTCAACATGAATCAGTCGTCCGAATTATAAAAAACGCCCCCAAAATGAGCAGGCCAAGTGAGAACGAATCATTTTAGTGATTCGTTATCAAGAATTAATCACTTTACCGATTCGTTCTCACTTGGCCTCCGCTCATCCGGGGCGTTTTTTATAATGCGGACGAGTGAATCACGTGACACGAAGATTCATATTCAAGAGATTCACCACTATGAGAGAAACAAACTTTTGAACTCTAACGATACGGAAGCCGTTAATGTGCACATTACCTAGGTAAAATGCGGAAAACTCTTGATTCCGCACGTTAACGGAGCAAATCAGTTAATCTGCAGATTAGCTAGGTAATGTGCACATTAACGGCTTTCGAGCTTTAGCGGTAACATATACATGAAACAAATCCGAAAAATGTGCGGAGCAACACGTGCGAAATAAAGTACAAGCTTGCTGTTATGAACTATCATGTTGAACACATTTTGTTTTTTAATCAGTGATATTTAATAAGTGGCGTTCGACCAATTATAGCATCTTTTCTGTTGTAAGTAATGGCAATAGTTCGTATTAAAAATTAAGATTACTTTTAAATATATATTTCTTTTTATTTGTTAAAAAAAATGCTTTGATCAGTGATGGCCAAACTGTGGCCATCTGTCAGATGCGCCTATAAATAATGTTAATCCTGCCAGTAAAATATTTGTAAAACCAGTAAAAAAACTTTAAAAAAAATTGAAAACACGATTGATGAGAGAAGAGGGTTTACAAAACAAAACTTTTCCATCTAATTTAATTACTTATTTAAAATAATCTGTTATATTAGCCTTATTATTATCATTATTTATATTATATTTTAATATTATTTATTTTAGTATTATTTCATTATTTAACATTATTAAAATTATTTTTTTATCATTTTTTTCATTATTTAGCATTTTAAATATTATTTACTTTAATATTATTTCATTATTTAGCATTATTAATATTATTTATTTTATTATTTCATTATTTATTTAATTGTTATTTCGTTATTTAGTATTATTAATATTTTTTTATTTAATTATTTCATTAATTGGTATTATTATTATCATCATCATCATTATTATTTAACAAATACACGTTCAAGCGGTACAACTCATTACAGAGGCTAATTAAGTAGCCAGACTATAACAAGGTTTTAGAACATCCTCCTAGAAGAACAATGCTGGCTAATTGAAATATAATTAATAAAGTTCAAAAAAAAATTAGAGTCCAAAAAGTATTCATAACATCAAAGTAATGAAATAGGCATTTAACATTTGAACAAATAGTATCTAATCTTCAAAACATAAGATTTCTTCCTGTTCGACCGTTATCCATCTCAAATAAGACTAAGAAGCTAGAGATTAATGGGTCCAATCCAAGTATTCACCGAGTTCAATCCTGGAAGTCTTCGTAATTTCAAAATACATAATGAGGTATTTAGTATATAGTGATTAAATAGCACTGTGACGTCCGAAACGATAGGTAATCTGTCATTCGGGATAAATAGTCCTGTTAAATGGGTTCAATCCAAACATTCACCGAAACTAATAATAATTATTATTATTATTTATTTTATTGTTACTTCTTAAATTTACGTATTCATTTATACTTATGTAACTGAAAATTATCTTCCACAAACAGTTTTTTACTTTGTGAATGAGTCAATATTTTTTCGCTGATTTCCACTGAAAATGCATAGAAAACTAGAAAAATGTTAATAAAGTATAGCATCATATTAACACATTAAGGTGTATATATATATACCCCCTTTAAAAATGCTAATAGTGGTAATAGAGACAAGAAATTCTCAAACTTATGTAGGCTTCGTGTATTTTTCAGGCAATTTTTAAAATATCTCTAAACGTGGGGGGGGGGGGGACTATAATGGAAATCGATTTATTTATTTCTAGATACGTCCCCGCCTGTTGGCATGTGCGAAATATTTATAAATGTGACTTGGGTTGTTGGAATTGCAATTGTAAGATAAAATAAGTTAATAGAGAATCTGAGAATAGAACTTAACTGGCATAGTGGTTAGGCAGCTAGAGACTGTTCCAGCAAGGCAAACTTTGTGTGTTGTGTTAGCTCTAACTAAGGCAGTGGTCAGCAGTGACTTCGGTCTTAGTAGGGCATGTCCTTGTATGAGAAGGCCTGTATTAAGCTAGGAGTAGCTTCTAGGATTCTTCTCTGTCCTATATGTCGCAAATCAAAAAAAACTATAAATTTATTTCATTCCGATTGGGAATTCAGATTCCAAAGAAGACGTTTCAGCGACTGGCTTGCAGTTTTCAAATGACCCGCGGCTTAATTATATCATTTATGTTCTTTTTTTCGTAATAAATATGCATATTTGAAAATTTAATTGTTTATATTTTATATTTATAATCAATATTTATATCTTGAGTATAAAAAGACAGTGAACTCCGGGCATTGGACAGAAGGAGACGAAGGAAAGGTCAGAGGGTTTCATGCAAGAGTTAAGTCTCTGGCCAGCGACACTTTGAAACATCCTCATCCGGCCTGCAGATGAAAATATATTGCTCATCCTTGCCCTAAATGTTAATGATGTGAAGGCCAATCTTAAACAGCGAAAGTAGGGTCATATCTGCCATGTATTTTTTTTTTCTCCAGTATGATTTCTTTCCGCTAGTTATATTTATTTAAATATCTCCGCTCCAATAAAAAATCAATTGTGATGATTTAGGAGATGCAGCCCGTGGTTGCCACTCTGCTGCAGAAAGCCGGAAACAAAGTGACCGGATGGATGAGATCGGAAATCGAACGGACTTTGGCGATCATTATCGAAGGGATGTCTCCGCAAAGGGCAGCCGTGGCGATCATCGCTGGAGGGGCAAAGTAAGTCGCTTCTTAGAGAAAAACCATATCGCTTCTTTTACTTATGAGTGCCACTTCTTTTTCACATAATGGTGAGGTCACAAAGACTCCAAGCGCTCAGAGCTGGGTAGGGTACAGTCCTGGACACCTGTTGAGAGACAGATAGAAGCTTCTATATAAGGCCATTCAATGTGATTTTTTAACTTGCATAATGTAAGGCTCTCCTACAGAGTTGGTTCATTTACCTCTGAGCGGCACTTTTTCGCACACAATGGGCTAAATGGTTCCGAGGACTCAGAGCAGGGGGGCGGAGGTGGCTCAGTTGGTAGCGCGCCAGACTCGTAATCTGTAGTTCCCAGGTTCGAGTCCCAGCTGGGTCAGCGTTCAGATTTATCTCCGCAAAATTCCCCGCCCTGCCCACGGTCAGTAGGGGACACCGATGGGCTTGGAAAGGCCGCCGTTCATAGGATGGGACGTTAAGCCGTGGCCCCATGTGCGGGAGAGCTATACCCTTTGCACGTTAAAGAACACGCTGGATGGCCTTGACGGGAGGCTACCATCTGTCTCCCAACAGCTGTTCCAGTGGGTCCCCTCCCCCAACCTTCTCTGAGCCTTCGGGATCCATGTGACCTGGCCATTTAGCCAATGGTGTGCGAAAAAGTGCCCCTCAGAGGTAAAACAATCCAACCCAAAGACTCAGAGCAGGTTGAGGGAAAGGGACCCACTGGAAAACTGTTGGGAGACATGATGGTACCTACCGTCAAAGCCATTCAGACTGTTCTTTAACGAGCACAGGGTATGGCTCTCTTGAACACGGTGCCATGGCTTTACGTCCCATCCGAAGGATGGCGACCATTCCTAGCCCACCGTTGTCCCGTACTGATCGAGGGCAGGACGGGATTTTGCGGAGATAAATCTCAACGCTGGCCCTGGCTGAACTCGAACCTGGGAACTAAAGATTACGACCCTGATGCGTTATTGAATGAATCACCACGCCCCCTACACAGAGCATGGGCTTAACGTCCCATACGATAGACGGTGACTTTTGAAAGACCTTTAGGTTTCCCATTTTACACAGGTCGGAGAGCGGATGTTGGCGAGAAAATCTCAATGCAAGCACGATTGCGATTCGAACCAGAAGCATAAAGATAGGAGCTTGGCGCGTAATATCGATTAAAACCAATCCCTATCCCTTTAGAGAAAGGAGAAAGTGATCAAATATATTTCTTAATAAGAAATACCAGTAGAAACTCTTGAAATATCCAAATTGTAAAGCACGTTCTTCAAATTTGGTTTTTATATAATTCTTTACTGTGAATTTCCATTACTTTTGGGAATTGAATGATCTTTCATTTGGCACGCAATTTGAATTATTTCCGTTTGATAATTACTTTAATACACCCAGTCCCTGACCAATAAGAATTCTACCAACACGGTTTTTAAAGTAGGGCTCTTTCTCGACTAACATGACTGGTCATTCGATTTAACACGATTTCTCAGCCACTTTTCTACAATCTTTTGTGTTATTTTATCTGTTTTACCATATATGAAAATGCTTTGGATGCTATCCTTTGTCTTCCCTATCTGACCTATGCTTGTTCAAAATGTCAGCTTTGCCTCTGAGCGGCACTTTTTTGCACACCATGGGCTAAATGGTCAGGTCACATGGACCCCGAAGGCTCAGAGAAGGTTGGGAAAGGGGACCCACTAGAACAGTTGTTGGGAGACTGATGGTAGCCTCCCGTCAAGGCCATCCAGCGTGTTCTTTAACGTGCACAGGGTATGGCTCTCCCGCACACGGGGCCACGGCTTAACGCCCCATTCGACGGACGGCGGCCTTTCCAAGCCCATCGGTGTCCCCTACTGACCGTGGGCAGGGCGGGGAGTTTTGCAGAGATAAATCTCAATGCTTACCCAGCTGGGACTCGAACCTGGGAACTGCAGATTACGAGCCTGGCGCGCTACAGACTGAGCCACCCCCACCCCCCAGGTCACAAGGACCCCGAAGGCTCAGAGAATGTTGGGGGAGGGGACCCACCGAAACAGCTGTTGGGAGACAGATGATATCCTCCCGTCAAGGCCATCCAGCGTGTTCCTTAACGTGCACACGGTATGCTCTCCTGCACACGGGACCACGGCTTAACGTCCCATCCGACGGGCGGCGGCCTTTCCAAGCCCATCAGTGTCCCCTACTGACCGTGGGCAGGGCGGGGAGTTTTGCGGAGATAAATCTCAACGCTGACCCAGCTGGGACTCGAACCTGGGAACTGCAGATTACGAGCCTGGCGCGCTACCGACTGAACCACCCCCGCCCCCCTTCCAATAGGACTTTACGACCTGTTGGTTGTCGGCCTGAGGCTTGCGGTGTTGCAAGTTATGAAGATTTGAGTTTCGAGGAATTGAGTAATTTGTTAATATCTATAATACTATCCATGTATAAGAAACCCCCCTATTTTTGGGACTCAATTTTTGGCAAAAAGGGGTTCCTTATACACGTTAAAATACGGTATATGAAAATCACAGTCTCATAAGTAGAGAGACTCTTCTCAAGATTAATAATCATTTTGAAAATAATTTAAAGTCGACAATATGACAAGAAATGTTTTCTACATTATCAGTTTTATCGGTTGAAAATAATGTTGCGAAAGGGTTATGTCATTTTTGAATTTTTTGCAAAATCATCAAGAAAATTGCATTGAAATTTTGTCATTTGTTAAAATCTGTTGTTTACGTGCGATAAAGTGAATATTTAGTTCTGACAAAATTTTAGTGGCGTGGTAACTGGCAATACTATGAGACTCAGCAATTGATACTTTGAAGTTGTCTTAGATCACAGATAAAGAGTCCTATTGATTACCTGCCAATCAACCTTTGATCTTTGAGAACTGTCATAGCAATAACTGCGCAATCTCATAATACCTTATGCAAGGGAAACATTTAGTGCTAAACAGTTTTGATCAAAAGTGGATCAGCCATACACATTTTAGAAACAAATTCAGGAATTTTCTGAGATGATGGTCGTAAGCTAACGTTCGGCGCCGAGCCTCCCACTATGATTGTGTTGAGATTTTCTCCTCTAACCCTCCTTCTAGGGGGCGGGGGTGGCTCAGCCGGTAGCGCGCCAGGCTCGTAATCTGTGGTTCCCAGGTTCGAGTCCCAGCTGGGTCAGCGTTGAGATTTATCTCCGCAAAATTCCCCGCCCTGCCCACGGTCAGTAGGGGACAGCGATGGGCTTGGAAAGACCGCCGTCCGTCGGATGGGACGTTAAGCCGTGGCCCCGTGTGCGGGAAAGCCATACCCTGTGCACGTTAAAGAACACGCTGGATGGCCTTGACGGGAGGCTACCATCTGTCTCCCAACAGCTGTTCCAGTGGGTCCCCTCCCCCAACCTTCTCTGAGCCTTCGGGGTCCATGTGACCTGACCATTTAGCCCATGGTGTGCAAAAAAGTGCCGCTCAGAGGTAAAACAACCCAACTCAAAAGTGGTTCAGCCATACACACTTTAGAAACAAATTAAGGAATTTTCTGAGATGATGGTCGTAAGCTAAGATTAGGCGCCGAGCCTCCCACTATGATTGTGTTGAGATTTTCTCCTCTAACCCCCCTTCTATTCCCTTATCGTTCATCTATTCCCCTATCCAGCAACAGAGCAGTTGAAGTCCTTGTGCTTTTTAATCCATTTTGTGCACAAAGCGCCGTTCAGTGTTAAAACAACTCATCCTAGAAGATTCTGATTATTATTAAAAGACAATAATTAAAAGAATCAAAAAAAGTCAAAGCATCGTATGTTTACTTTTTTACAGCAACAGAAACAAAGACGTGAGAGAATCCGCAGCCAAATTGCTGTCAGATATCGTTGAAAGACTTGGAGCTCAGCGCTGCCTGTCTGGACACGGCAACCTCACAGTTGAACTGTTGCCTTCGGTTGCGAACTTCCTCACTGATAACTCTCCCATCACCAGGTGAGAGATCCACTCTTGTATCCTATTTCGTAAATATCTACCTTCTAACACTTCATACCAAGATTGAAGTGTGAGTGGAAGCAGTTGAGACCTTGAGACTGCCCAGTTGAGACATCTATGATCCTTGCAAGTGATTGATTTACAGAATTGTCATTTCCTTGTGAATTAGCCAATAGTGTCATGAATCAACAATTGCATCATAGATCATTGGTTGACTGAAAAGTGGTTAATAGCTTAATCAACCAATGATCTACGAGAATCATCGTTTCGTCAATCGTTCAGTTTCACTGTCTCAATGGGGCGGGGGTGGCTCAGTCGGTAGCGCGCCAGGCTCGTAATCTGTACTTCCCAGGTTCGAGTCCCAGCTGGGTCAGCGTTGAGATTTATCTCCGCAAAATTCCCCGCCCTGCCCACGGTCAATAGGGGACACCGATGGGCTTGGAAAGGTCGCCGTTCGTCGGATGAGAAGTTAAGCCGTGGCTCCGTGTGCGGGAGAGCCATATCCTGTGCACGTTAAAGAACACGCTGGATGGCCTTGACGGGAGGCTACCATCTGTCTACCAACAGCTGTTCTAGTGGGTCCCCAACCTTCTCTGAGACTTCGGGGTCCATGTGACCTGGCCATTTAGCCCACGGTGTGCAAAAAAAGTGCCGCTAAGAGGTAAAACAACCCAACCCAACCTACTGTCTCAATTGCTTCCACTATGCTTTGCCCCTGCTTTATACAGTCAGCTTTCAGCACCGTGGCTGACTTACGTGAGTTCAGATAACAAGAGACCACCACATACGAATATCTATCCCAAAAAAGACAAAAATCCTCAATAAAAATGTGCGAGTAGTAGAGGATTCACCCCAGAAACAAAAGTAGATATCACCAGAAGCCCCCGACATACGAAGTACTATGATCAGAACTCTTCTACGCAATAGAAAGACACTAGCAAAGCTCTCATCCAAAAATAAGAGGTTCCATCGTAACACATGTGACTTACCCCAAAACAAATTTTAACGTTATGCTGATGATTATGATATTAGACCACAGAGGTCTGACAGGAGCCTGTCAGTTTATATGCCACAGTAGAGGATCTTGTGAGGATGGCAGGACCTCAGGAACGTGTACAGCAACTGTACACGCTCCAGTTTGCTGTGAACGGTAACTGCACACGCTCCAGTTTGCTGTGAACGGTAACTGCCCACGCTCAATATTTCTGTGAGTGGGCCCACACGATCCAGGTTTTTGTGAGCTCACACGATCCAATGTAAATAAAATAAAAATAAATATCCCCTCAAGCAGCTCCTTGCCACAGAGGTCTGACAGGAGCCTGTCAGTTTATATGCCATAGTAGAAGGTCTGAGAGGATGGCAGGACCTCAGCAGAAAAACGACGCAAACAGCCATACCTTACCCGGGGCTCGAACCCAGGTCCCTTAGATCAGTAGCCAAGCGCGCTAACCACTCGCAGGATTATTATAAGGAATGACCGTATTTTGTAAAAGTGTTATATAATATTGAATGATTAAGTAACGAAACTAACTTTGTTTAAAAAATGTCGAGGAACTCTCAAAGTTTCGTTTTGTGTTCAACAGACTTCAAGGTAAGGTATAATTGTGGCGTGATGTTCAACTTTCGTCCATAGTCTCTTCAGTTTGTCTCTTGTAACGGTTGCAGTGATTCTTTTCCTTTAAATGCTAAAATAATAATAAAATAATCTTGAATTGTTTCGTAATAACCAATGCATTTAATGTCCCCCCCCCTCAAAAAAAAAAGTCTAATAGTATAGAAGCGTATGTGTGTCCTCTTCTCAACCTTTCTCTGAGCCCTTGAGGTCATATTTTAGGGGTGAATACCTTACATGCAAGCCGTCCCATGGCCGAGTGGTTAGCGCGCTTGGCTACTGATCTAAGGGACCTGGGTTCGAGCCCCGGGTAAAGGCATGGATGTATGTGTCATTTTTCTGCTGAGGTCCTGCCATCCTCTCAGATCTTCTACTTTGGCAAATAAACTGACAGGCTCCTGTCAGACCTCTGTGGCAAGCAGCTGCTTGAGGGGATATTTATTTATTTTTTTATACCTTACATTCAGACGTTACAGATTCCGTAATCGTAACGCTTGGTGATGCTTCATGAAAATGCATTTTACGTTATTTAATGATCTAAGCATTTGAGTAAGCTTATGCAATTTCAATTTGTAATTCTAATTTCTTTACTATTTTCTCCTATCAGATATTATGGACGGAAGATTTTCAACGTCTTGATCACGTGTCGAGACTTCAACAAAGTCATCTGTCGATATTTGCCGCATCACGTCATTTCCAATATCAACAAAATCCTCGAATGTATTAAAGATCAGGTAAGCACAAACAGATAGAAAAGAAAAAGCGACAATATAAAAGCTTTCAACATAGCAATATTAAAATCAAATTCGAATGGTAATAATAAAGTAGAAAAGACGTTACGCAATACTTTATTGGGTTGGGTTGTTTTACTTCTGAGCGGCACTTTTTTAGCGACACTACTATTATGCACACAATTGTCATATGGTTGTTGTATGGTCACAAGGAACCCAAGGACTCTTTGGGGCGGGGGTGGCTCAGTCGGTAGCGCGCCAGGCTCGTAATCTGTAGTTCCCAGGTTCGAGTCCCAGCTGGGTCAGCGTTGAGATTTATCTCCGCAAAATTCCCCGCCCTGCCCACGGTCAGTAGGGGACACCGATGGGCTTGGAAAGGCCGTCGTCCGTCGGATGGGACGTTAAGCCGTGGACCCTTGTGCGGGAGAGCCATACCCTGTGCACGTTAAAGAACACGCTGGATGGCCTTGACGGGAGACTACCATCTGTCTCCCAACAGCTGTTCCAGTGGATCCCCTCCCCCAACCTTCTGTGAGCCTTAGGGGTCCATGTGACCTGGCCATTTAGCCCATGGTGTGCAAAAAAGTGCCGCTCAGAGGTAAAACAACCCAACCCCAAGGACTCATTAGAAGGTTGTGAAAAGGGATCCACTGTTGAGCTGTTAGGAGACAGATAGAAGCCTCCCACCAAGGCCATCCAGAAAGTTTTTTAACATGCCTAGGTATATATGTATGCTATAGGTGTGCCTCTCCTACACACGGAGCAGAGGCTTAAAGTCCATCCCACGATTTCCAGGCCCATTGGTGTCCCTTTTATCACCGAATTATCAGGGTAGGGACAAGCGGAGATATATCTCAAAGTTGGTACAGTTGGGAATCGAGCCTGTGAACTACAGATTACGAGGGTGGGGCGCTACCGACTGAGCCACACCCGCCGCTACAGGGTGTGGGGAACATAATAATAATAACATCACAGTCATACTAAGTGGTTGTGTATAGCAAATGAATGGAATGAATGCTGATAACTAATTTAATGAAAAATCGGGGAGCACGTCCCCGGTTCCTCCCTCCCCCTCTTGCATCAGCCACTGCTTCCACCCCCACCCCCCTCTTGATCTGGCTTAAATCGGATTACCCCTGAGCGGCACTTTTTTTTTCGCGCAATGGATTAAAAGGCTAGATCACAGGAACCCCGAGGGTTCACAAAAGGTTTGAGGGAGGGAACTCACTGGACAGTTGTTAGGAGACAAATGGAAGCCTCTCTCATGACCATCCAGCGTGTCTCGCAGCGTGTTCTGTGACGTCACAAGGTGTTTGCCTATTAGGGAGAGCCATTCTCCCGCATACGGTGTCACGGCTTAACGTGCCATACGACGGACGGCAGCCTTTCCAAGCCCATCGATGTTCCCTACCGATTTCGCGGGATAAATCTAAATGCTGGCGAAGGCGGGACTCGAACCTGGGAACTGCACATTAAGAGCCTGGCGCGCTACCTTCTGAGTCACCCCCGCCTTCTGGCTTTACCGTAATTGAATAATCAATCCTTAAGCAAAAAAATAAATAAAATAAATACCCCCTCAAGCAGCTGCTTGCCACAGAGGTGTGACAGGAGCCTGTCAGTTTATATGCCATAGTAGAAGGTCTGTAAGCATCCTTCTTCAAATTTAGAAGCTATAAAACACATATCCTTTTCTGTCACAACTTTGCAATTTGTACCAACCCTTAATTTCTTTTAAATTGATTTTTTTCTTACTTTCAGGGCCCTGGTCCTGTTCCCAAAGAACTAACGACAAAGCGCTGAGCCACGTGATTCCTTCGTGTTGCAACCATTCTCGTTGGCTAAACATCGAGAAAATTCATTTGTTAACGAAGCCAAACGTGCATCTGTCTTATCTATGAATTTGTCTTGTATTTTTCTGCGTTTTGTTTCTTTTTCTGTGTGGATGTGTAATAAATTACGTCGCTGTTTCCTAACGGTCGTGGTTTTTTTTTGTCAGATTTTTGTATTTAATTCCTCAGTTATGATAACAGCAGAATCATGGATTTATCCATCTGTAAACTGGAAGGAGAGCTGTGTACCAATCCCCATGATGATGCACAGAACCGGCCAGGTCTAGCACCTAATGTCCGACCCCGCCTTCTCGTGGTGCAGGCCGTTAGTACCTTTCAAAAGAGATATTCTCTTTTGGAAGGGAACGGAAGGGGAGGGCTGCCAGTTCAGTATGGCCTACTGATCTGGTCATCTATGGCCACTTTTTTCTTTTTTTTTTCAACCCTGCTGAGGAGTGGTCAACTTCACAGGGTCCTGGTGCTGACCATTTATACCTACTACACTGGACTTGTTTATGGATTTCAGCTTGATTATGGATCCTGAACTTGTTGCACTGGTGGGCCTCTGTTGAGGGAGAATCTGCCGCTGTCTTTTCTGTTTGCTTCTGGGTTGCCAGCTCTAAGTGAACAGAGGCATGGGATACCTTATATCAGCTGGTGGATAATCCTAATCAGAGGCCATCGCAGGTACCTGAACCTTACTTAGCTAGTTGGGCATCGTCAAGCCTAAACTGGAGTAATGTGTCTCAGGCAGGCCATATGGTTCTTGAAAAAGTCCACTTGAAAAGGTGGTGCCTGAAGTTCCTACCAGCATCGGTGACTTCAGCCTTTAGCAGAGGAGGAACAGGTCTTTGCCCCATGCCTGCGATCAGGGGGCTGTTTGATACTGTTGGCCCTACCAATCTCAATAAACCTAATTTCTTTAAAAATCCTACTAATCATTTTCTCTCTGCAGGAACGTGGAACGTGAGGACATTACATAGAGATTATTCTCTTGATGTCCTCATGCAGGAATTACAGCGCTATAACCTAGATATTCTAGGCTTGCAAGAGACCAGATGGACAGGTAAAGGTGAGATACTTAAAAATAACTTTAAATGTCTCTTTACAGGGAGGGAGGATGGAAAGCATCACCAAGGCGTGGGTCTGCTGCTCAGCAGACATGCTAGTGATGCTCTTCTAGGATATGAGTGCATTAATGAAAAGTTTCTTACAGCAAAATTTCAGACAAGCATTAAAGACTTGAATGTTATCTGCTGTTATGCCCCCACTGAGGATTCTGATGAGGATGAGAAGGATAGGTTTTACAGACAACTTTAGGATATTTTGAATTCTGTCAAGAAAGGAGATATTACCCTTGTTCTTGGTGACTTCAATGCCAAAGTTGGTACCGACTCTGACCTTTGGGGAGGAGTAATAGGCCCTTTTGGTATTGGTAGCTGCAATGGCAATGGGCATCGTCTCCTACAGGTAAGTAAACTCAATGGTTTCAGAATAACTAACACATATTACAAACACCGCGACATACATAAATACACATGGGTTTCACCTGATGGGCTGCATAAGAATATGATTGATTATATATTAATTAACAGCAAATGGGCTAGTTCTGTTAGAAATATCAGGGCATATAGGGGAGCTGAAATGGGATCTGACTATTACCTTGTTAAAAGTGTCTTGCAACTTAAACTTAAAAAGTGTTGTGCTAGGGTTAAAAAATTTACCTTTAATACTGAAGCTCTGAAAGACCCAGTTATAGCTAAAGCTTACCATGATAGGTTACTTAGTCATTATGACAGTCATGGTTTGCTTAATACTGAAGTTGAGGAAGAATGGGGCCATTTTAAACAGGCTTTTTTGGAAACTAACAGTACTCTTTTAGGGAAAAAGGAGCAGAGGAGGCAGAATTATTTAAGTGATAAGGCACTTGAGCTTATTTCAGAAAGAAGGAACTGCAGGAATGTCCTTAATCAGTACCCTACTAGTCCTAATAGAAAGCATTACAAAGAACTTAATAAACGTGTAAAGAATCAGTTAGCTACTGATAAGAATCTTTGGCTTGATGGCCTTGCTGACAAAGCTGAGGAAGCAGTTAGACAGCACAACAGCAGAGAGCTGTACCAGATAGTTAATGTTTTGTGTGGTAGAAAACGAACAGGTATATAGGGATTGAAGGATAAACAAGGCAAGGTTATAGTAGGTGAGGATTCTGTCATAGCTAGGTGGGCTGAGCATTTCAGTGATGTTCTAAACAATGTGGTTATTTCTACTCCCATTGTTTGCAATGATGATAGATGCATTGTTATCTTTAATGTTGTCCCTATAACACAATCTGAAGTTAGTTTGGCTATTTCTAAACTTAAACTTCATAAATCCCCAGGGGTGGATGAAATTACTACGGAAATCTTCAGAGCTGGGAATGTTTCGGTTACCACTTGGATGACTGAAATTTTGAATAACTTTTATGATAAAGGCATGGTTGCTAAAGATTTTACCAGAGCTATTATTATCCCTATTTTCAAAAAAGGTGATCGCAGTTCTTGTGATAACTATAGGGATATCAGCCTACTCTCCGTTCCAGGTAAAGTTCTTTCCATGATTGTGCTTAATAGAATTAAGAATCTGGTTGACAGGCAATTGCGTGATGAGCAATGTGGATTCAGAAGTGGTAGGGGATGTGTGGATCAGATATTTTCACTTAGGCAGATTCTTGAGAAATGTTTAGAGTTTCAGAAACCTTTGGTTGCTAGCTTTGTTGATTTCAAAAAGGCTTTCGACTCTGTTGATCGTCATAATTTGTGGTTGATTGTGAGATCATATGGTATACCAGACAATTTAGTTAACATTGTGAAAGCTCTCTATAATAACACTGAGTCATGTGTGAGAGTTGGTAAGTCTTGTAGCAATTGGTTTAGCATTACTTCTGATGTTCGACAAGGGTGCATTTTGTCTCCTTTTCTCTTTAGTTTGGTTGTTGATTATGTTATGCGAAATTCACTTCAAGGGAAAGATTTTGGCCTTAAATGGGCTGGAGATACGAAAATTTCTGATTTAGATTATGCTGATGATTTAGCCCTTTTGGCAAATGATGTTGATGAGATGAACTCTTTCATTCGAACTATTGATGAGACTGGTAGTACAGTAGGTTTGGTTATAAACAGAGAGAAAACTAAAGTGATAAAAATTGGTCAGGCAGGCTGTGATTCAGTTAATCTGAATGGTTGCAGTCTTGAGCAGGTGTCACAGTTTAATTATCTTGGGAGCTATGTAACTGATACTGGTGATGTGCGGCATGAGATTAACAGACGAATAGGTATTGCTGCCGGGATTTTTAATAATCTATGGAGATTGTGGAGAAATAGGCGTATACACCTAAAGACTAAAATTAGACTGTATAATAGTTTGGTTCTTTCTAGGGTTAGTTATAGTAGTGAAACTTGGACGCTGTGTAAGCAAGATAACAGGAAACTAGATGCTTTTGATTCTAGATGCTTACGCAGTATCTTGGGTATTAGGTGGTTTAACTTTGTAACTAATGATGAGGTTAGGCAAAGGAGTCTGCAACCTCCTTTAAGCAGCATATTGTGCAGAGAGAGACTCCGCTGGTTTGGCCATGTTGCCCGTATGGATAATTATAGATTGGCGAATAGGGTTATGAACAGTGTGCCTAGAGGCCTCAGAAGGAGGGGGAGACCTAGGATGCGGTGGGCAGACAATGTCAAACAGGACCTTGTTAGAATTGGTGTACAGTGGCCGGATGCAGCAGATGTAGCTCAGGACGGATATGCTTGGAGAACTAAACTGTGCGGTGTGGTTGGAACTCCGTAGCCCATGGCTGCTTGAGGATGATGATGATGATGATGATGAAGAGTGAGGTGGGCCAGAGCATCACCCCTAGACCAAATCTTGTGAAAGAAAAGAAAGGTTTCGCCATCCTCACCCTTTCTTCTATGGCTTTTAAACTGACAAACTTCTGTCAGACCTCTGTGGCAAGCAGCTGCTTGATGGGGTTTTGATTATTAAAGGTATTTGATTATTAAATTAATTACCCCCCTCAAGCAGCTGCTTGCCACAGAGATCTGGCAGGAGCCTGTCAGTTTATATGCCACAGTAGGAGATCTGAGAGGATGGCAGGACCTCAGCAGAAAAACGACACACACATCCATGCCTAATCCGGGGCTCGAACCCAGGTCCCTTAGATCAGTAGCGAAGCGTGCTAACCACTCGGCCACGGGACGGCGCCAGAGTAGAAAGTCTGAGAGGATGGCAGGGCCTCAGCAGAAAAACGACACACACATCCATGCCATACCCGGGGCTCGAATCTAGGTCCCTTAGATCAGTAGCCAAGCGCGCTAACCACTCGGCCATGGGACGGAATTTGTTAAATAAAAAAAATATACTGAGAATATGACGGGGATTTAGAAATTAGGTGCCAAAATAATATGATTTTAAATATATTACTTTTTATACGGTTAACTGAATGCCAAAAGTTCTCTAAACATTCTCGTATTGTTGTTCTACCAACTTCATTTGTGTGACCCTAAAAAACGGAAATACTTCACATAAACCGAAAACACGTGCATAATTAAAAAAAAATATGTCTTCTAGCATTTAAATATATGAAAAAAGAATGTTGGTAAAAAAAGAAGGAAGAATACGGGAAATTGAGAGGTGACTAGAAATTATAATAAAGGTGCCCGAAGAGCAAGTACTGGGAAAACAGGGGCGGGGGTGGCTCAGTCGGTAGCGCGCCAGGCTCGTAATCTGTAGTTCCCAGGTTCGAGTCCCAGCTGGGTCAGCGTTGAGATTTATCTCCGCAAAATTCCCCGCCCTGCCCGCGGTCAGTAGGAGACACCGAAGGGCTTGGAAAGGCCGCCGTCCGTCGGATGGGACGTTAAGCCGTGCCCCGTGTGCGGGAGAGATACCCTGTGCACGTTAAAGAACACGCTGGATGGCCTTGACGGGAGGCTACCATCTGTCTCCCAACAGCTGTTCCAGTGGGTCCCCTCCCCCAACCTTCTCTGAGCCTTCGGGGTCCATGTGACCTGGCCATTTAGCCCATGGTGTGCAAAAAAGTGCCGCTCAGAGGTAAAACAATCCAACGTTAAAGAACACGCTGGATGGCCTTGACGGGAGGCTACCATCTGTCTCCCAACAGCTTGTTCCAGTGGGTCCCCTTCCTCAACCTTCTCTGAGCCTTTGGGGTCCATGTGACCTGGCCATTTAGCCCATGGTTTGCAAAAAAGTGCCGCTCAGAGGTAAAACAACCCAACAACCCAACCCAACTTCGAAAACATCTTTTCCTTTTCTTTAACAACTTCCTTTCCAGTTGGACTCATATTCACCGGACATTTTCCATTAAAAAAGTCCATTGAAACATAATCAGGGCCCTCTCATTGGGTACAGTCGCTCAAAAAAGTATCCGAACACTATGGTTGATTACAGAATTCAGAAAAAATATCTGGCAACGATTTTTTTAGAAATTAGTGATCTGGCAACCTTCGTAACTTTGTAATCAACCATAGTGTTCGGATACTTTTTTGAGCGACTGTAGGTGGTCATATTATTTTGATACTAGATCGTGTGGGCTCACTCAGGAGCAGCAAACTGGAGCGTGTGCAGTAACTGCACACGCTCCAGTTTGCTGTGAACTCCAGCAAACTGGAGCGTGTACAGTTGCTGTACACGCTCCAGATATTTTTCCTGAATTCTGTAATCACGTGACACGAAGGTTGCCAGATGACTAATTTCTAAAAAAATCAATGCCAGATATTTTTTCCGAATTTTGCAATCAACCATAGTGTTCGGATACTTTTTTGAGCGACTGTAGGTGGTCATATTATTTTGATACTAGATCGTGTGGGCTCACTCAGGGAAATGTTGAGCGTGTGCAGTTACCGTTCACAGCAAACTGGAGCGTGTGCAGTAACTGCACACGCTCCAGTTTGCTGTGAACGGTAACTGGAGCGTGTACAGTTGCTGTACACGCTCCAGATATTTTTCCTGAATTCTGTAATCACGTGACACGAAGGTTGCCAGATGACTAATTTCTAAAAAAATCAATGCCAGATATTTTTTCCGAATTTTACAATCAACCATAGTGTTCGGATACTTTTTTGAGCGACTGTAGGTGGTCATGTTATTTTGATACTAGATCGTGTGGGCTCACTCACGAAAATGTTGAGCGTGTGCAGTTACCGTTCACAGCAAACTGGAGCGTGTGCAGTTACTGCACACGCTCCAGTTTGCTGTGAACGGTAACTGGAGCGTGTACAGTTGCTGTACACGCTCCGGATATTTTTCCTGAATTCTGTAATCACGTGACACGAAGGTTGCCAGATCACTAATTTCTAAAAAAAATCGCTGCCAGATATTTTTTCTGAATTCTGTAATCAACCGTAGTGTTCGGATACTTTTTTGAGCGACTGTACCCATGGGACTCGGTGGTAGTTAACAAACGGTCTCAATTGTTTTTTAACTTTTTAAAGCGCATTTATAATTTTTTTTTTCGAAGGAGGAATTTATTTTGTTATAGGTAAAAAAATCTGTTATCAGATCTAAAGCGTAAACTAGAAAAAAAGAGAACTTTTTGTCATGCTTTCTATTCTCCTTCTTCATCATCAACCTACCCCCTTTCACTAACCTCCCTTCTTTTGAAATGTTCATCTCCCACCTAAACCAGACACCACTGCGTCTACCAATCCTCTCTACCCCACCCCCCCACCTTCTTCCCTCCTGCATACAGTCTGCATTGTTGCCATTCCCTCCTGTCCACAAAGCCAGAGACATACAAACTCTATCGTTTCTCTTACGGGCGGACGACGTACCTAAGTGTGAGTTTTGTGACACCATTTTAACCATCAAACACATTTTAATATCGTGTCCATGTTTTAACTTTGAACGGCGTTTGTTTTTTAATTTTCATGATTTTACGTCCGAGCCCCTTACACTCGGACATTTATTAGCTGATCATTGTTGTTTTAACGCTGTCTTTCAATTTTTACGATTTACAGGTTATTTTACTCGTCTATAATTTTACTCTACTGAATGTTTACACCTGATTACTTTTATTTTTACAAAATATTTCTACATTTGTTTATTGTTATTCACTGCTTGTTATTTTATTATTCTACATTTGTCTCGTTCAATTCCTAGTTTATTTTTAAAAATTGGTTGAGGGTTCCATGACTTTTATTTTTTTACATCTTGGACATTCGTTTGGCGCATTATAGCCGTAGTTGCTAATGCGCCATTAAACCCTAAACAACCAACCAACCAACCATACAAACTCTATTTGCCTCATCTCGGTTTCCTCAACTCCCATTCCACTGTTACCAAGACAACCAGAGACTTTTATCCTTTGTATAGCCAGCGATCAGCACAAAAGATGATCTCTGAACAGGATCTGCTGCTCTAAAAGAGTTACTGCTCCCCTCCTGCAGACAAAGTAACACCGAATTGACTGTGGATGACTCTATAAATCCCAACTGCTTTGATCCTGTGCCACGTTTGAAAAATAATCCTGCCGCATATCATTGCAATTAAATAAATATCTCTATTCAAAAACATTGGTTTATGATTTATCACGCAGCACACGGTACATGAATGCTAATTTGATTCATTAAGCAATGCTTGAATTTGCTGTATTCGTTAATTAAGAACTCGGTTTGCTTTGGGGTTGGGTTGTTTTACCTCTGAGCGGCATTTTTTTGCACACAATGGGCCAAATAGCCAGGTCACAAAAATCCCGAAGGCTCAGAGAAGGTTGGGGGAGGGACCCACATGGAACGACTGTTGGAGACACATGACAGACTTCGGTCAAGGCTATCCAGCGTGTTCTTTAACAGGATATGCCTTTCCCGCACACAGGCCAGTGCTTAGCGTCCCATCCGACTGGCGACGTCCTCCCCAAGCACACCGGTGTCCCCTACCGACAGTGTCACGGCTTAATGTGCGATCCGACGGACAGAAGCTTTCCAAGCCCATCGATGCTCCCTACCGATAGAGAGGGCAGAGAGTTTCGCGGAGATAAATCTCGATGCTGGCCCAACTGGGACTCGAACCTGGGAACTGCAGATTACAAGCCTGTCCCGCTACCGATTGAGCCATTCCGCCCTCACTCGGTTTACATTTAAATAGTATTGTCTCAGTCGGTAGAGCGTCTCAGTCTATTGTCTCAGTCGGTACAGTGTCTCAGTCTATTGTCTCAGTCGGTAGAGCGTCTCAGTCTATTGTCTCAGTCGGTAGAGTGTCTCAGTCTATTGTTTCAGTCGGTAGAGCGTCTCAATCTATTGTCTCATTAGGTACAGTGTCTCAGTCGGTAGAATGTCTCAGTTTATTGTCTCAGTCGGTAGAGCGTCTCAGTCTATTGTCTCAGTCGGTACAGTGTCTCAGTCTATTGTCTCAGTCGGTAGTGTATCAGCCTATTATCTCATTTGGTAGACGTTCATAACATGTTATTGCCAGGTTCGACTCTGTGTCTGCATTGACATTTATCTCCGCTAGCCCTCCCTCCTCCCCACCACCCACCACTTTACTCTCGGCGAAAAAGGCTACACTTGTGGGCTAGAAAGACAGCCATCCGTCGGATGAGACGTCAATTCGTGGTCCTTATGCAATATAGACATAATCCATGCAGGTTAAAGAGTTTGCTGGATGACCTTGGCAGAAGACTTCTGTCTATCAGTGCAGTGATTCACAAATGAGACAATACCGCTCACTATGGGTAATTTTAATAATTTCTGGGGACTTTTCTTGAGTTTTTCTGTGTAAACTGATTAAATAGGTTATCGAATATTTCATAGATTAAATAGCCGGGGGGGGGGGGCTTAATAAAAGAAAAATTAAAAATGAGCTTTCGGCCCAAAAAGTGGGAATTACTACACTCCAGTGGATCCCCAGCCCTGAGAACTGGGTTCCTTGTGACCTGGCCATTTAAAGGGATCCAACTCTCTAGTTAAAAATATTAATGTTGCCACTCTCCCTCTATTGGGGGCGGGGGTGGCTCAGTCGGTAGCGCGCCAGGCTCGTAATCTGTAGTTCCCAAGTTCGAGTCCCAGCTGGGTCAGCGTTGAGATTTATCTCCGCAAAATTCCCCACCCTGCCCACGGTCAGTAGGGAACACCGATGGGCTTGGAAAGGCCGCCGTCCGTCGGATGGGACGTTAAGCCGTGGCCCCGTGTACGGGAGAGCCATACCCTGTGCACGTTAAAGAACACGCTCGATGGCCTTGACGGGAGGCTACCATCTGTCTCCCAACAGCTGTTCCAGTGGGTTCCCTCCCCCAACCTTCTCTGAGCCTTCGGGGTCCTTGTGACCTGGCCATTTAGCCCATGGTGTGCAAAAAAGTGCCGCTCAGAGGTAAAACAACCCAACCCAACTCCCTCTATTGATATCTACTTAGCTTCCTTCCTGAAAATAAGCAAGTGGAACAATTTTCAGAAATTTGTGAAGCAGAAAAGATCTACTCTCATAAAGTAAATAAACTTAAATAATTAAATCATTGCAAAGGTTTCAATAAGAAACATTAAAAAAATACGTTTTTTAAATTAAAATATGTCAAGTAATTGTTATTTTCTTTTTCTAAAAACCAAAATCATTCGGGCAGGCACAATTCCACTCCTTCCCTTTTAAAACCCTGAACAGAGGCGAAAATCATTAATAATAATAAAAATAAATACCCCCTCAAGTAGCTGCTTGCGACAGAGGTCTGACAGGAGCCTGTCAGTTTATATGCCATAGTAGAAGGTCTTGTGAGGATGGCAGGACCTCAGGAACGTGTACAGCAACTGTACACGCTCCAGTTACCGTTCACAGCAAATTGCACACGCTATCCAGGTTTTTGTGAGTTCACACGATCCAATGCAAATAAAATAAAAATAAATACGCCCTCAAGCAGCTGCTCGCCACAGAGGTCTGACAGGAGCCTGTCAGTTTATATGCCATAGTAGAAGATCTGTCAGGATCATTGGCAAGCATGTAATATACATACACAGTCGTATCAGAATAATATGACCACCTACCTAATAACGGGAATTGGGGGGGGTTTCATATTATTCTGATATGACTGTGTATATTAACATATATTTTGTAAAACCGTCCCGCGCCCGAGTGGATAGCGCGCTTGGCTACTGATCAAAGGGACTTGTGGTCGCCCCCCCCCCCCCCCATTTAGGCTTGGATGTTTCTGTTGTCTTTCTGCTGAAGTCTCGCCTTCCTCACAGATCTTCTTTATGGCGTATTATACTGGCAGGCTCCTGTCACACCTCTGTGGCAAGCAGCTGCTTGAGGAGGTGTTTATTATTTTTGCAAGAATCATTTATAAACGCGTGTTACACTTGGTAAACAAGAGCACTTTGTAAACAAGATAACAGGAAACTAGATGCTTTTGATTCCAGATGCTTACGCAGTATCTTGGGCATTAGGTGGTTCAACTTTGCAACTAATGATGAGGTTAGGCAAAGGAGTCTGCAACCTCCTTTAAGCAGCATATTGTGCAGAGAGAGACTCCGTTGGTTTGGCCATGTTGCCCGTATGAATAATTATAGATTGGCGAATAGGGTTATGAACAGTGTGCCTAAAGGCCTCAGAAAGAAGGGGAGACCTAGGATGCGGTGGGCGGACAATGTCAAACAGGACCTTGTTAGAATTGGTGTGCAGTGGCCAGATGCAGTAGATGTAGCTCAGGACAGACTTGCTTGGAGAACTAAATTGCACGGTCTGGTTGGACCTCCGTAGCCCATGGCTGCTTGAGGATGAGGATGATGATTCTGCAGTTTCCAGGTTCCAGTCCTACCCGTGCCAGAGTTGAGATTAAAGGGTTGGAAAGGGTTTGGAAAAGCTGCTTTGAATAAAATGTAAAGACGTGACCCCGTGTGCTGGAGGGCCATATCCTCTTCACATTAAAGAGCACTCTCGATGCCCTATATGGGAGGCTTCCATCTGTATCCTAACAGTTGCCCAGTGGGTCCCCTATCCCCAACCTTCCCTGAGCCGTTGGGGTCCTTGTGACCTAGCCAATTAACCCAGTGTGTGCAAAAGTGCAGTTAAAAGGTAAATCAACACAGCATAACATTTTAAAAAAAAATCCACAAAAACATTACACTATTTTTATTAAGAATAATTTATAGAAGGAAATATACAATAATGTCCTTCTGGTTATATTCCGGTTCAATCCAGTCACTTAATCTCCCCTCCCCTCCCCCCAACTAAATATTTTTCTGAATCCTGTTTCGAGCTAACCTAGAACTGAAATGTTGCCATTAATTATCAGTCAATTAAAGACATAACAATATGGTAAGAAAAAAAGCCAAAATATTCGCTTTGTCCACTCAACTGCCAGCAACTTGCATCAAGCTTAAAGCCCTGATGTCCTTCTTTGAAACGTTTCCAATAAAAGCCAAGGAGTTGAAAGTTAAAAGAGTGTCACGTTCCTTCCATCAATAAATACGATTCTTCTCAACTTACGTCGGCCATTTCAAGAACCAACCAACCATAAGAATCCTAACTTTGAAAGGAAAGTCCAAGTGGTTGCTCCTTTCATCAAATAGACACATTAACCTCACTTAAGACTCTGCCACGAACCCACAAGCAATAAAATACAGAATCGCCGATTCGTCTATTCAGTCGAACAGCAATAAAAACCTGAATGCCCAGGTGCTGGCGAACTCCGCCGTAACATTTCGTTTTCATTTCAGCTGCTTCTGGAAGGGTAAATAAACGACGGAAGTGACCTTTGGGAGTTGGGAAGTGTCCATTGGTTCCGGTTGGGTAATCATTGCGGCTGTTCCTTCTTTTGTCGTTGGCGGGGTTTCGTAATAGTTAATTGATTGCGTGGTTTGGAGCGGAAGAAACGAGTGAATTTTATGTGTAGCATTTGGAAGGATACTTGAGAGGACGTTTAAGGTTTTTGACGCGGATGTTAGCCCTTAGGAACATTTTGTGTATCTGTTCTCTTTTGGCTCAGCGGGAAGGATTGATGGGATTGCAAGTCGATGCTTACCAATAGGAGTTGGGTTCCTTTACCTCTGAGCGGCACTTTTTTGCATACCATGGGCTAAATGGCCAAGTCATATGGACCCCGAAGGCTCAGAGAAGGTTGGGGGAGGGGACCCACTGGAACAGCTGTTGGAAGATAGATGGTAGCCCCTCGTCAAGGCCATCCAGCGTGTTCTTTAACGTGCACAGGGTATGGCTCTTTCGCACACGGGACCACGGCTTAACGTCCCATCCGACGGACGGCGGCCTTTCCAAGCCCGTCTGTGTCCCCTAATGACCGCGGGCAGGGCGGGGAATTTTTCGGAGATAAATCTCAACGCTGACCCAGCTGGGACTCGAACCTGGGAACTACAGATTACGAGCCTGGCGCGCTACCGACTGAGCCACCCCCGCCCCATACCAATAGGAGAATTAGTTCTCTCGAACAGTGTGGTGCCCAAATAATTTTGCTCCTGCAGAAAGAATAATTTTGTAGCTTATCGAATAGTTAATTTTTCATTGAACATTGTAGTTAAAAATGATGATGATGTAATTTAAACTTGCTGTCTGGTTTAGATATGCAATCGGGGGAGATTCCTCCATTCGTGCCTGTCTTGGCATGGGTTGGATTGTTTTACCTCTGAGCGGCACTTTTTTCACCCTATGGGCTAAATGACCAGGTCACAAGGACCCCGAAGGCTCAGAGAAGGTTGGAGGAGGAGACCCACTGGAACAGCTGTTGGAAGACAGATGGTAGCCTCCCGTCAAGGCCATCCAGCGTGTTCTTTAACGTGCACAGGGTATGGCTCTCCCGCACAAGGGGCCACGATTTAACGTCCCATCCGACGGACGGCAGCCTTTCCAAGCCCATCGGTGTTCCTTACTGACCGTGGGCAGGGCGATGAGTTTTGCGGAGATAAATCACGACGCTGACCTAGTTGGGACTCGAACCTGGGAACTACAGATTTACGAGCCTGGGGCGCTACCGACTGAGCCACCACTCCGGCCCTTCTTGGCATGGCCTTGCTCCTTACAATGGGTATGTCTTACCCATGGCCGTGATCCTTTTTCGCTACGCTGAGGATGAAAGATATTTCTAGGTTTTGAGATAAGGGAAAATGCAATCGAATGTTGATCAGGATTCCCAAAAAAGCTGAATGCATTTTTTATACCCTATGCTATTTTAATTTAAAGTTTTATTTTTCTGTACCCTTGCTTTAAACGATGTGTTTCTTAC
Organism: Ryuthela nishihirai; assembly: GCA_038380435.1. Lineage (NCBI taxonomy): Eukaryota > Metazoa > Arthropoda > Arachnida > Araneae > Heptathelidae > Ryuthela > Ryuthela nishihirai. The sequence continues at coordinate 13,327 of JAWZYU010000967.1, read as the reverse complement.
CTAACTTTAAAGCATGTTTGAAAAATTATATTTTTTTCCTGTAGGATATGTGGTTTTTGACAGACTAAACCAAAGTTTTATTGACCAAAGGAGCGGAGTTTGGTTCAGCTCAGTTCAGCCGGTAACGGGTCAGGCTCGTAATCTGCAGTTCCCAGGTTCGAGTCCCAACTACGCCAGCAACGTTGAGATTTACCTCCTGCCTTCGGTCAGAAAGGGGGACACCGATAGGCTTGGGAAGAGGACCGTCCATCGGATGGGACGTTAAGCAACGCTCCATATTCAGGAGAGCCATATCCTTTTCACGTGCTTGGGAAGAGCACCGTCCATCGGATGGGACGTTAAGCAACGCTCCATATTCAGGAGAGCCATATCCTTTTCTCGTGCTTGGGAAGAGGACCGTCCGTCGGATGGGATGTTAAGCAACGCTCCATATTCAGGAGAGCCATATCCTTTTCACGTGCTTGGGAAGAGCACCGTCCATCGGATGGGACGTTAAGCAACGCTCCATATTCAGGAGAGCCATATCCTTTTCACGTGCTTGGGAAGAGCACCGTCCATCAGATGGGACGTTAAGCAACGCTCCATATTCAGGAGAGCCATATCCTTTTCTCGTGCTTGGGAAGAGGACCGTCCGTCGGATGGGACGTTAAGCAACGCTCCATATTCAGGAGAGCCATATCCTTTTCACGTGCTTGGGAAGAGCACCGTCCATCGGATGGGACGTTAAGCAACGCTCCATATTCAGGAGAGCCATACCCTTTTCACGTGCTTGGGAAGAGCACCGTCCATCGGATGGGACGTTAAGCAACGCTCCATATTCAGGAGAGCCATATCCTTTTCACGTGCTTGGGAAGAGCACCGTCCATCGGATGGGACGTTAAGCAGCGTTTCATATTCAGAAAAGCCATACCCTTTTCACGTTAAAGAACACGCTGGATGGCATTGACGGGAGGCTTCCATCTGTCTCATAACAGCTACTCAGTGGATCTCCTTCCTCAACCTTCGCTGAAAATCTTGGGATACTTGTGACCTGACCATTTAGCCCATTGTGTGCCACAAATGTGTTACAACCAAAATCCAGATATAGGTAAAGCTGAAAGGTACATATACTACACACGCTTCAGTTTGCTGTAATTAAAGGTACCTGAGTTATTGATAACGCTTCTTTAAGTGGATAAGACCCCAGAAAACTTGGAGCACTAAACTGTTCTCTGTATAGCAGTAACTTATAAAAGACTATCGATGCGTGACAGCCTTCACTGAACATACAATAATCTATAAAAGCCTCCCAAGTGCTCTACAGGAGTTCCTAGTTCCGTACTTGGGCGTTTCTCCTAAAATCAACGTCAAACCATTCCGTAGATCGTTGGGGGCAAACTTAAATTAATAGCTTCAACCTTGACACACTTTACGTGGCCTTTTATTCCTGGACAGGTGCAGTCTTTTACGTATAGTTGACGGGCAAAGATTTCTTGAAAGCCATCAACTGGAAAAAAAGAAGGTGAGAGATTGAAAGAAGAGTAACATCCCCATAAAAATAGAATCACCGGGGGTGGGGGGGGAAGTCGGTTTATGGCAGATTTCTATTCTTTCATTCATTGAGTGCCGTTGGATGGCGCTGTTAATAAATCATGACCTGTGAGCATGGGCAAGCGCGAGGCACGCGTCCTTTTATCTTCGCCGAGGCGGGAAAATTGGGAAGCGATCCAAGATAGAGTTACATGGAATGGCAACATCACCACTGTGGATCCAAGAGGGTTTTTTTTTTAGCTTAGGTTTTTTTATACACCTTTTTTTTGGCTTAGGTTTTTTTTTATACACCTTTTTAGGTTTGTAGCCGTCCCGTGGCCTAGTGGTTAGCACACTTGGCTGCTGATCTAAGGGACCTGGATTCGAGCCCCGGATTAGGCATGGATGTGTGTGTGTCGTTTTTCTGCTGAGGTCCTCCCATCCTCTCAGATCTCCTACTGTGGCATATAAACTGACAGGCTCCTGTCAGACCTCTGTGGCAAGCAGCTGCTTGAGGGGATATTTATTTTTTATTTTTATTTTTTTTAGGTATTTCAAATGGAAAAACGAGAGAAATTGAATTTAAAAGACAGGTAAGAAGAGAACAAATCTCTCAGAGGATCAAGACTTGTCAAAACACGTTACAATACTTTCCTAATTATTTTATTATTGTTACACAGTTGGGAAAGCTTAAAGGTTAATAAATTTAGTATTTTCTCGTTGGCTTAATTTATCAACAGCTTATAGTTTTTCTATATTTTTAACGGTAACAAGTTTATGTCGTTTATACAGTGATGTCATCGCAATTTATTAATAAGTGATTGCAGTTTGTTTGTTTTTTTTTTGGCTACTGATCAAAGGGACCTGGGTTCGAACCCCGGGTGAGGCATGGATGTTTGTGTTGTTTTTTCTGCTGAGGTTCCGCCATCCTCACAGATCTTCTACTGTGGCATATAAACTGACAGGCTCCTGTCAGACCTCTGTGGCAAGCAGCTGCTTGAGGGGGTATTTATTTTTATTTTATTTACATCGTGTAATATCGTGTGAGCTCACAAAACCTGGATCGTGTGCGCCCACTCACAGAAATATTGAGCGTGTGCAGTTACCGTTCACAGCAAACTGGATCGTGTGCAGTAACTGCACACGCTCCAGTTTGCTGTGAACGGTAACTGGAGCGTGTACAGTTGCTGTACACGTTCCTGAGGTCCTGCCATCCTCACAAGACCTTCTACTATGGCATATAAACTGACAGGCTCCTGTCAGACCTCTGTGACAAGCAGTTGTTTGAGGGGGAATTTATTATTTTTTATCCCTCTATTTACACTTAAGATAGGTTACAAAAAATCACCATATAAATCGAAACCAACAACTTATGGAAAAGAGGTGGGATAAGTTGCGAGAAAAATCCTTGTTATGAATAAAACGAATATTGAAAGTTTTATTTATGCATATTTCAAATTTCTGTTTAGCAGTAATAATAAGCGTTAATGTAACATTATTTAGTACTTTATTTGTACTAATTCAAATAAGCTCAAATTAATTTCTCATATATTTCTTATAGCCGTCCCGTGGCCGAGTGGTTAGCGTAAGGCATGGTTGTGTGTGTTGTTTTTCTGCTGAGGTCCTGCCATCCTCACAGACCTTCTACTATAGCAGGCTCCTGTCAGACCTCTGTGGCAAGCAGCTGCTTGAGGGGGTGTTTATTTTTTTTTATATTTCTTATTAGTCACGAAAAATACTCGTCGTTACTGTTGACGTACACTATCGAATTTGAAGTAGAAATTTGAAAAAAGGATATTTATGAACTGAATACAAAATTAGAAATTAAACGATTGTATCAATTTGCGCTTTATTTATAAAATTATTATTTATAAGACATTTCATGAAAAAGTGTACTTACGAATCAGTTGTATTTAACCTATGTAATAGTCTACAAAGTTAAACTGATGCTAAAAATGAGACAAAAACACGGTTTTTACTAGTCTAAAAAAATTCAGTCTAAGAAAGTTTGAATTCTCTTTCAGATCTCTCTGCAGATTCAAAACAGGCTTCAATTCATTAAGATGTTGAGAGACAGAATGAATTATAATGGCAAGAATAAAATTTTAGAGAAAGAATTTAAATATGACTTCTTAGAGATGACGATTTTATTAATATAGGAATTTACTACTATCTATTTATTCTTGAAAAATAAATGACATCAATAAAAACCATTTAGTTGATTTTTACTTTGGGATGATAGTCTAATAATCTCTCTTGACGCTATATCACTGCTACTTCATAATACGAATTGTGTCTACATCAAAAATAAATGATTTCAATCCGTTCCATGTGAAACCGAGTCTATAATGGAATAAAACGAAACTGGTTGCATTTTCTGGACCGTCTAAAACTAGATTTATCACCGTGTAAATCGAGCGATAGGTGTATTATTTTTCCCATAACACAAAATGCATGTAAGAGAATCACGTTTCTAAGAATAGGCTCAGCGCGCCAGACTCATAATCAAAAGTTATCAGATTCGAGTCCATCGATCCTAAGATTCAGAACACCCTCCCCCGGGTGAGCAAGGAGACAACGATGGACTTGGAAAGGAGAGGCCTTCTTCGGATGGGACGTTAACCCGTGATCACCTGTGAAGAATAGCCACACCTGGTATATGTTAAAGAACACGTTTTAGCACACAGTGAGAGTAGGGTAACTTTTAGACGTGTTTATTTAGTACAGTTATAAAACCAAGATAATAATTTTAATCTGAACACACGTATTTGTGCTTTATGTAGCAAAGTGTAATAATTTTGGCTCTACTAAAATATCTGTGGGTTGTAAAAATTTAAATTATTAAAAACTATAGGAAATTTTAAAACAAATGTATTAATATGAAATCTAGTTATAAAATTTCGATAACTGAAATAGAATGGGTTTTTGACGGTAGGACCCTCAAGACATTTCTTGCGGGAGACGGTTGGAAGTGAGGCTTGACCCTGATCTAGAAAAAACTAAAGGGAAGGACTTGATTTCCATCGTAGTATGACATTTCCTCCTCCATTTTAGAGGACTTAAAAAATTTCTTGGAGAATGCATAAAGTTTAATATTTTTTTTGCCTCTGTTACCCTTTTGGCATCGTCAAATTGTCAATGACCTCTTTGTGGTCCCTAGAGATCTGGCTTCGCTCCATAACTCAGTCGCATTAACCCAAACGCCTTTCTCTGCTGAATCCTTAAATACGCCAGATTACATATAGACCACTCATTAAGATATCTTGATGGGACCAGCAAGTCAGGATGACCACTCTCAATCATTTGAGTTGCACCCCAAGTGAGGGATGGCGATGAATGTCTGTCCGTGGGTTCCCGGGTGGATGGGAGTCATAGCTCCGTTCACAAAATATAATTTAAGATTATGCAAAATTATGAAATATATTTTCATGTCAATGGTGACTCATATACAGAACTCCGTGACTTCTTAAATATGCTTTTTATAAAGAAATGGCACTGAAGATAATTTAAATTTCTATATGCAACAAAATTCTTGCAGAATTCAGAGAGGTTGGGTTGTTTTACCTCTGAGCGGCACTTTTTTGCACACCATGGGCTAAATGGCCAGGTCACATGGACCCCGAAGCTCAGAGAAGGTTGGGGGAGGGGACCCACTGGAACAGCTGTTGGGAGACAGATGGTAGTCTCCCGTCAAGGCCATCCAGCGTGTTCTTTAACGTGCACAGAGTATGGCTCTCCCACACACGGGGCAACGGCTTAACGTCCCATCCGACGGACGGCGGCCTTTCCAAGCCCGTCGGTGTCCCCTACTGACCGTGGGCAGGGCGGGGAATTTTTGCGGAGATAAATCTCAACGCTGACCCAGCTGGGACTCGAACCTGGGAATTACAGATTACGAGCCTGGCGCGCTACCGACTGAGCCACCCCCACCCCACTGAAGGTGGAAGTGCTGGACCTGATATACACTTCTCCTGCTAAAAGACCGTTAATTCAATTGCTAAATAGCGAGTTTTGAAGATTGATGTCGATGACATTGAACCTAAAGCAATTTCTCACCGAAAATATTCAAATTACACGTGTGAAAATCATTGCCTTTCCCCCACAATTTTTTTTCTCGAAACAGAGAACCTATAAAGCTTTCAATAAATAGTAACATATGAATGGTTTTTTTATGTATCCTGTAGGCGGTGATTACATAAGAAATATTACTTCTCTTTAATCCAAAGCGACAGCCCGATGAACATGAGAAACTGACTCCGGCTTCTTCTGGTTTTTTCCCAATCCGATCTTGGAAAAAAAGTATGGGAAAAGTCCCAGCTATTATTACAATGTACAGTACAAAGCGATCTGGTCATTGTAGAAGCATGTCCTGGAAGGAAACGAGTAGTGTTGTTTACCTGTGCATCAGTGCAGAAAGCAATTTTTCTTGTGATCCAGACCAAATTTTTTTCTCTGAATAAATTTGAAAAACTTTTCACATAAACAGGGAGGTAAATATTGCTTAGTGTAACATCTCAATCAATTCACGTGATGCGTTTTCTCTGCTTTACCCCAATCATACGTCTCAGAACTGGTTTTTAAACTTTCCTAGGCACAACTGGTCGTTCGTCTTTTCAACGCTTCTCTTCAGAAACGAGGGAAATACTTGAAAAAAGAGAATGCAAAAAGTGCCTCGGATGTATAAAGTAAAAAGTAGGGGAAAAAAGTTAATAATACAGAAGCAAGGGAAAGATACTTTCGAAGTGGAAATTGTACGCACAATGGGGTGCATTTGTCAGATTTTTATTTTGCATGCTATTTCGCGGAAAGGCGCTTACGGAAGAAATGCTTGTAGATATATTTAGCGAAAAAAGGCTAGAGAGCGAACTAGAGTGTGAGAAAGCAAATACGAGTAAAATAGAAAGATAAAGTGGAAAGGGGCATTGCCCCACTGTAATTCAAATAATTTTATGTATATACACAGTCGTATTAGAATAATACGACCACCTACTATAACACCATAGTATTGGTAGGTGGTCATATTATTCTGATACGACTGTGTACACTGCATTGCAAAAGCATAAAATAAATAAACACTGCATTACAAAAAAAAAACAAACTACTTCCATACACTGAGGCGGGAATGGCTCAGTCGGTAGCGCACCAGGCTCGTAATCTGTAGTTCCCATGTTCGAGTCCCAGCTGGGTCAGCGTTGAGACTTAGCGCAAAATTCCCTGCCCTGCCCATAGTCAGTAGGGACACTGATGGGCTTGGAAAGGCCGCCGTCCGTCGGATGGGACGTTAAGCCGTGTCCCCGTGTGCAGGAGAGACATACCCTGTGCACGTTAAAGAACACGCTGGATGGCCTTGACGGGAGGCTACCATCTGTCTCCCAACAACTGTTCCAGTGGGTCCCCAACCTTCTCTGAGCCTTCAGGGTCCATGTGACCTGGCCATTTAGCCCATGGTGTACAAAAAAGTGCCGCTCAGAGGTAAAACAACCCAACTTCCATACACTCTGAATTGTAAGCCACATTCAAAGCATCCTTCAACTTGAAAATAGGATTTTTGCATAAGAAATGTCACGCTAGGAATAAAATGAAAATCTCATTTGATATTTATTCTCTGTAAATCTCAAAAAAAAATTTTTTTTTTAACATTCAAAGAATTACTGAAGTTGGAATATTTAACAGCAGAGGCCACTATCACACCCTTCCTACATTTTTTTTCTCCCAAAATAAAGAAAACTGGAAAAAATCGTTACACAAACTTCAAATATTACATTTATTTTTATAAATGATTTGTTGTAACTTTTTTTTTTATTTTTGAAGCAGATTTTCGTGAGTAGAAAAAGTTGCAGTTAAATACTTCAACTTCTGTAATTCTTTAAATATTAAACGTCTATTGAGGAGAAAAATAGATATTTAGAGATATTTGAGAGAGATCATCAATTTATCTCCGGGAACATTTTTTCGTAAAAAATAAAAGTGTTTTTAAAGTTAGAGAGCTTTTAGTGTGGCTTTCCATTCACATAAGATGGAAGTGACCATTTGATTTTTGTGATATAGTGTACACTACATTTCTACGTGCAATGGGGCACTGCAATGTTATATGTGAATAAAAGTTATATTCAAAGCTCCTTAACTCGGAAAGTTTAAATTTACGATTTCAATCAGATTATCAAAATCACGGGGAAGAGTGACTTAGTCTGTAGCGCTCCAGGCTGGAGTTCCCAGGTTCGAGGCCGACCTGGGCCGGTGTTGAGGTTTATCTCCGCAACCCCCTCCCCCCCCCCCCACTTCTCTGTTCCTACCACCACCACAACCATCACTATTCCCTCGGTGAGAAAAGAGACATCGAAAAAAACAGTCTTGGATTTGGGTTGCTTTACCTCTGAGCGGAACTTTTTTCAACACAATGGATTAAATGGCTAGGTCACGAGGATCCCGAGGGCTCAGAAAAGGTTGGGGGGTAGGGGACTCACTGGACAGCTGTTGGGAGGCATATGGCAGCCTTCCGTCAAGGCATCCAGCGTGTCCTTTAACGTGCGCAGAGTATGGTTCTTCCGCACACGGAGCCATGGCTTAATATCATATCTGATGGACAGCATCCTCTCCACGCCCATCAGTGTTCCCTACTACAGGGGTGGAGAGTTTTGCGGAGATAAATCTCAGCGCTGGCCCGTCTGGACTCGAACCTGGGATTTGCAGATTGCTGAGCCCCTGCCCCTGAAAGGTTTGGAAAAGATGCCTTCTTCCATCGGATGGGACGTTAAGCCGTAGGTCCGGGTACGGAGAGCCATACCCTGTGCACGTTAAAGAGTGGATTGCCTTTACTGAAGACTACCATCTGTCTCCTAACAGCTATCCAGTGGATCTACTCCCACAGGCTTCTCTGAGAGCGTGGGGACCTTGTGACCTGGCCATTTAACCCACTGAGTGTAAGAAAAGTGTAGCTCAGAGGTAAAACAGCGTAAATCGCAATTTTTAACAATATTCGCCTAATGCTTCAAGATTTTTATGTGGGAAGAAATAAACAGGTATACAGGGATTGAAAGATAAACAAGGTAAGGTTATAGAAGGTGAGAATTCTTTCATGGTTAGGTGGGCTGAGCATTTCAGAGATGTTCTAATCAATTTTAGAACTACTCCATTAGGTTAGATTAGTTCTTCTCCCATTGTTTGCAATGATGATAGATGCATTGGTAGCTTTAATGTTGGTCGTATAACACAATCTGAAGTTAGTTTGGCTATTTCTAAACTTAAACTACATAAATCCCCAGGGGTAGATGAAATTACTACGGAAATGCTTAGAGCTGGGAATGTTTCGGTTACCACCTGGATGACTGAAATTCTGAATATCTTTTATGATAAAATCATGGTTCCTAAGGATTTTACCAGAGCTATTGTTATCCCTATTTTCAAAAAAGGTGATCGCAGTTCTTGTGATAACTATAGGGGTATCAGCCTACTCTCTGTTCCAGGTAAAGTTCTTTCCATGATTGTGCTTAATAGAATTAAGAATCTGGTTGACAGTCAATTGCGTGATGAGCAATGTGGATTCAGAAGTGGTAGGGGATGTGTGGATCAGATATTTTCACTGAGGCAGATTCTTGATAAACGTTTAGAGTTTCAGAAACCTTTGGTTGCTAGCTTTGTTGATTTCAAAAAGGCTTTCGACTCTGTTGATCGTCATAATTTGTGGTTGATTGTGAGATCATATGGTATACCAGACAAGTTAGTTAACATAATGAAATCCCTCTATAATAACACTGAGTCGTGTGTGAGAGTTGGTAAGTCTCGTAGCAATTGGTTTAGCATTACTTCTGGTGTTCGACAAGGGTGCATTTTGTCTCCTTTTCTCTTTAGCTTGGTTATTGATTATGTTATGCGAAATTCACTTCAATGGAAAGATTTTGGCCTTAAATGGACTGGAGATATGAAAATTTCTGATTTAGATTATGCTGATGATTTAGCCCTTTTGACAAATGATGTTGATGAGGTGAACTCTTTTATTTGAGCTGTTCATGAGATTGGTAGTAGAGCAGGTTTGGTGATAAACAGCGAGAAAACTAAAGTGATGAAAAATCTAAATTGGATGCACTCATGACGAAGTGTCTCAGTTTAATTATCTTGGGAGTTATGTAACAGATACTGATTATGTACGGCATGAGATAAACAGACGAATAGGGATCGCTGATGGAACTTTTAAGAATCTATGGAGAGTGTAGAGAAATAGGTATATACACCTAAAGACTAAAATTAAGCTGTGTAATAGATTGGTTCTTTCCAAAATTAGTTCTGGTAGTGAAACTTGGACCCTTTTTAAACAAGATATCAGGAAATTTGATATTCTAGGTGCTTACGTAGTATCTTGGGCATTAGATGGATTAATTTTGTAAGTAATGATGAGGTTAGGCAAAGGAATCGGCAACCTCTTTTGAACAGCATATTGTGCTGAGAGAGACTCCGTTGGTTTGCCCATGTTGCTAGTATGCATAATTATAAATAGTGAATAGGTTTATGAACAGTGTGCCTAAAGGCCTCAGAAAGAGGGGGAGACCTAAGATGCGCAGGGCAGACAATGTCTAACAGGACCTTGTTAGAATTGGTGTGCAGTGGCCAGATGTAGCTCAGGACAGATATGCTTGGAGAACTAAATTGCGAGGTCCGGTTGGACTTCCTTAACCCATGGCTACTTGACGATTCTTTAGGTATGTAGGAAATATTTAACAATAGCATTGTTAGCCATAAGAATTGATATCAAAGGTTAATTGAAACGCAAATGATAACTGTTGGAATAAACAATTTAATAAAATACATGTAATTTTGGAAGTTTTGACAGTAATTCAATTTACGTCACATTTAATGAATGATTATTAGTTACTATAGTAGCAATAGCTTCTGCTTTTAGCTATTCCTGCTTCCATACCTCTTAAAATAATACATGAATATTGTTGAAAAAATCAAGATCTAGAGAGATTTTAGAACGATTTTCAATTTAGCTATATTTAAAGTTTTCTGAAAAACCTCATTCTTCTGGTTGGAAGTTTTGAACAGGGCTCGGTGGTTTGAACTTGCACAGGATACGCCTTTACTTACACTTGACCACGGCTTAATGTACCATTAGATGGACAGCATCCTTTCCACGCCAATGGGTATCCCTGAGGGCATAATGATACGGGCATAACACACTACTGAATCAACCAAATTCTGCTCCTGAGCTTTTTAAATGTGCTTTTCTATTCTAGTAACAGAAATATCCCGATACATATTGGAAGAGAGTAGTGTATTATTATACCTATGTGGTCCCTGAGACCGCCCCTGCCCTACAGTCACTACTTTGTCACAGAGGTCTGACAGAAACCTCCTAATTGCAATATCTGATAGCGAAGTTCTGTGGTGAAAGCGAGATCACAGGAGAAACACAACACAGGAAAGAAATAGCTATAACTTATCCGATCTGAAAATCAAGTTCCTTTGATCATTAGTCAAAAGATTTAATCATCCAGCCATCTATGAAACATAAACTATTAACTTTAAAACTGAACTTGTGTCTCCCACTTAAGACGTTTTTTTTTTATTCTCATTTGATGTGTTGCCACTTCCAACCACCCAGGAAGCATTCTCCAGAAGCCATCGGACACTGCTGGATATTTCAATGACGTTTCTCATTTCCTCTTTAAATTGGCTCTTGTTGTTGTGAAGAACTTTTAGCTCTCGACAAAAGTTAAAATTCTTACAATCATATGGAAAAAAACCCTAGAGAAATAGGGTGGGGCAGACCACGCCTAATTCTTCATTACTACCCGAAGACATTCGATCCGCTTTCAGAAGCAGAGTTCAGGAACCAGACGGAAACCCTGCTGCTCGAATGAATGATATAATGCGAAGGAGTTCGTGTCTACAAAGGATGCAATTTGCAGAATAAAACGTCGCTTCGGCCGGTTGGGTCTCGTAGTGACGTCGAAGGATAGAAAATTAAGAAACATGCAAAAGGAGGGCCAGGCCCTGCCCCCTTCCATACACCAGTTTCAGAATGTTAAAACGGAAACTAGGGTTGTGTTGATTTACCTCAGACCTGTAGTTTTTTTTGCATAGAATGTACGAAATGGCCAGGTCATAAGGACCCCGAGGACTCAGAGAAATTTGGGGAAAGGGGATCCACTGGAGAACTGGTAGGAGACAAATGGTAGCCTCCCGTCAAACTTTCCTTCCGTCTTTAACATACACAGAGTCTGGCTCTTCCGCATACGGGCCACAGCTTTACGTTCCATCCGACGGACGACATCTTTCCAAGCCCATCGGTGACAAAAGCATGGTTGGGGTTTTTCGGAGATAAATCTCAATGCTGGCACAGGTGGGACTCAAACCTGGGAATGCAGATTACGAGCCTGGAGCGCTAACTACTGATCCCCCCTCCCCCCAACAGAAAAAGAAGCAAAAATGATATTACACATATTTTTGAAGAAATGTTTTAAAGACCATTAACAAAGAGAGAAAAATCATAACGGAACGGTATTCTCGTCATTTCCGAAATGATTCAGTCCCTTCCCCCCCTCCCATCCCACCCATTTTTTTTTTGCTATATTCGGGGCCTGATGATGGATGTAAACGTTTCTGTTGGGGGGATTTTCCTTCCCCCCTAGAGCAAAAAGCTTCAAGGTGCAGCTTTCTCTCGCTGAAATATTAAAGGAGACAAAAATAGATTTCGTCCGCAAAATTCCCCGCCCTGCCCACGGTCAGTAGGGGACACCGATGGCCTTGGAAAGGCCTCTGTCCGTCGGATGGGACGTTAAGCCGTGACCTCGTGTACGGGAGAGCCATACCCTGTGCACGTTAAAGAACACGCTGGATGGCCTTGACGGGAGGCTACCATCTGTCTCCCAACAGCTGTTCCAGTGGGTCCCCTCCCCCAACCTTCTCTGAGCCTTCGGGGTCCATGTGACCTGGCCATTTAGCCCATGGTGTGCAAAAAAGTGCCGCTCAGAGGTAAAACAATCCAACGTTAAAGAACACGCTGGATGGCCTTGACGGGAGGCTACCATCTGTCTCCCAACAGCTGTTCCAGTGGGTCCCCTCCCCCAACCTTCTCTGAGCCTTCGGGGTTCATGTAACCTAGCCATTTAGCCCATGGTGTGCAAAAAAGTGCCGCTCAGAGGTAAAACAACCCAACCCGATATGATTTGAATTTGAAACTTCTGACATAAAACGTAACTTCCTTATCGTTTCTGTTCATTATCTGCATTGAAATCTATTGGGTTGTTTTACCTCTGAGCGGCACTTTTTTGCATACCATGGGCTAAATGGCCAGGTCACATGGACCCCGAAGGCTCAGAGAAGGTTGGGGGAGCCTGGAGCGCTCCATCTGCGCTGCAGGCTCCCCCAACCTTCTCTGAGCCTTCGGAGCGCTCCATCATCCAAGGTGGGGGAGCCTGGAGGCTATCATCTGTCTCCCAACAGCTGTTCCAGTGGAACAGCTGTTGGGAGACAGATGGTAGCCTCCCATTAAGGCCATCCAGCGTGTTCTTTAACGTGCACAGGGTATGGCTCTCCCGCACACGGGGCCACGGCTTAACGTCCCATCCGACGGACGGCGGCCTTTCCAAGCCCATCGGTGTCCCCTACCGTGGGCAGGGCGGGGAATTTTGCGGAGATAAATCTCAACGCTGACCCAGCTGGGACTCGAACCTGGGAACTACAGATTACGAGCCTGGCGCCCTACCGACTGAGCCACCCCCGCCCCAATCATATCGGGACCAAATCAGTTACTTCTTAATAATGGGGAATATTTTAAACAATAATGAGCAAAACGTAATTACTTATATTATTACATTGC
>JAWZYU010000966.1:0-59000 GCA_038380435.1 Ryuthela nishihirai | reverse complement strand
AAGTGAAAACAAAAAATACATGAAAGAAGTGAGAGCAAGAGCAGAAGGATACGTGAAGGAAGTGAGAGCAAGACGAGAACAGAGAAATATATGAAGAAAGTGAGAGCAAGAAGAGAACAAAAAATTCGTGAAAGAATTGAGAGCAAGAACAAAACAGAAGGATGCATGGAGAAAGTGACACCAAGAACAGAACAGAAAGTTACATGGAGAATGGGAGAACAAGAAAGGTATAAAGAAAATGAAGGAAGTGACACCAAGAACACAAGGATACGTGGAGAAAGTGAGAGCAAGATGAGAATAGAGAAATATATGAAGGAAGTGAGAGCAAGACGAGAACAAAAAATTCGTGAAAGAATTGAGAGCAAGAACAAAACAGAAGGATACATGGAGAAAGTGAAGACAAGAACAGATAAGAAAGTTACATGGAGAAAGGGAGAGCAAGAATAAAACAAGGAAAATGAAGGAAGTGACACCAAGAACACAAGGATACGTGGAAAAAGAGAGTGCAATACGAGAACAGAGAACAAAAAATTCGTGAAAGAACTGAGAGCAAGAACAAAACTGAAGGATACATGGAGAAAGTGACACCAAGAACAGAACAGAAAGTTACATGGAGAATGGGAGAGCAAGAATAAAACAAGGAAAATGAAGGAAGTGACACCAAGAACACAAGGATACGTGGAGAAAGTGAGAGCAAGATGAGAACAGAGAAGTAAATGAAGGAAGTGAGAGCAAGACGAGAACAAAAAATTCGTGAAAGAATTGAGAACAAGAACAAAACAGTAGGATACATGGAGAAAGGGAGAGCACGAAGAGAACAAAGAAAGTGAAGGAAGTGTTACCAAGAACAGTAGGATACGTGAAGAAAGTAAAAGCAAGATGAGAACAGAGAAATATATGAAGGAAGTGAGAGCAAGCACAGAACAGAAAAAGGCATACAAATGGTGAGAGCAACATTTAAACAGAAGAATGCATAGAATAATACAGGAAGAAAATGAAAGCAAAAGCAGATAAGAAGAATGCGTAGAGGAAAACAAGGAGGACGTGAGAGCAGGAACAGAACAGATATATAAAGAACTGGAGAGAGAGAGAGGAAGGCTGTCTGATTGCAGACAATTCTAAAGTAGGGAGAAACTGTGAACTTAGTAAAATGTAAATTTGTAAATTTTGAATAAGATAATACACAAAATAGAAACGTTTCTAACGTAAATTCATAGAGTCAGTCAAATTATTTTAAAAATGTAAAAATAAAATTATGTATTGAATAAATATAGTGGAAAAACTGTCATTATCCAGGAGGGATCCGAACACACGACCTTCTGATAGCAAGTCAGGTGCTCTGACCGCTACGCTACCAACCATTGATCAATTGTTGCCGATTATTGACTTTAATAATGATACCATGATGTTAGTCATTGGAAATATATCTGAGTGTAATTGAAGACTCTGGTCTAGAAGGCACTTTCCAAGTTAGTGCACACGACCGTCAAGAGGCATGGTATTTGCTTTTAGCCAACACTCCTTTAATCAAACGTACCATGGCCGAGTGGCTACTGATCTAAGGGACCTGGGTTCGAGCCCCGGGTAAGGCATGGATGTTCGTGTTGTTTTTCTGCTGAGGGCCTGCCATCCTCTCAGACCTTCTACTGTGGCATATAAACTGACAGGCTCCTGTCAGACCTCTGTGACAAGCAGCTGCTTGAGGGGGTATTTATTTTTTTTTAAGGTTTCTAAATTGAATATTAGACAATCACAGGTATGCTGCTGTTACATACAGTCGCTTAAAAAACTACCATTAGCTACTATTTACTATACAGTCGCTTTAAAAAGTATGGACAAGGTAGAGCAATGGTACCCCAAATCGAGAATTAAAATCAACCCAGAGAAGAGACGGTCAGTTCTCTCCTCACGGAAAAGAGTTAATAATCCTGACTCTCTTAAAATATTTGGAAAACAAACCAAATAGAGACCCGCAGCGCAATACCTAGGGATGGTATACTCGCTCAAAAAAGTATCCGAACACTATGGTTGATTACAGAATTCAGAAAAAATATCTGGCAACGATTTTTTTAGAGATTAGTGATCTGGCAACCTTCGTGTCACGTGATTACAGAATTCAGGAAAAATATCTGGAGCGTGTACAGCAACTGTACACGCTCCAGTTACCGTTCACAGCAAACTGGAGCGTGTGCAGTTACTGCACACGCTCCAGTTTGCTGTGAACGGTAACTGCACACGCTCAATATTTCCGTGAGAGGGTCCACACGATCCAGGTTTTTGTGAGCTCACACGATCCAATGTGCTCTGAACATTAACCGCAACCGCTCCAGTTTGCTGTGAACGGTAACTGCACACGCTCAATATTTCTGTGAGAGGGTCCACACGATCCAGGTTTTTGTGAGCTCACACGATCCAATGTGCTCTGAACATTAACCGCAACTGCTCCAGTTTGCTGTGAACGGTAACTGCACACGCTCAATATTTCTGTGAGTGAGCCCACACGATCTAGTATCAAAATAATATGACCACCTACAGTCGCTCAAAAAAGTATCCGAACACTATGGTTTATTACAGAATTCAGAAAAAATATCTGGCAACGATTTTTTTTAGAAATTAGCGATCTGGCAACCTTCGTGTCACGTGACACGGAGGCATAGTGTTCGGATACTTCTTTGAAAGACTGTACATCTGTGTCTGAGATTATGGTGCCTAATTTAATTATCAGATATTTTCAATGAGAAGTTTATTCAAAAGTCGTTTACAAAGACGTATCTGAAAAGAGGTAAAATAACCCAATCCAAATCTTTATCGGTGAATCTCAGAGACGTCGAATTTATTAAAATTATTGATTTCTTTCTTTTTCACCGCTGAGTGGTTCCTTCGACTAACTTAGATCCTTTTCTATTTTGTATAATGTAGGAAGTCTCCGAAGAGCAGATGGCGATGGCCAACTACCAATACACCGGCGCCACCACCCATGTCCATCCGTACCTCTCAGCCATGGTGAATTACGCTGAACCAGTCAAATTCCAAGGCTTCGATGTGGCAGAAGGTAAGAAGAGAATTTTCTCCCCTCCCCCTACCCCCATTTCCTCTCTGCTCTCTATTGCAACAAATCTTTGCTCTTTCTTACGATCACTATCTTTCTATCGCAGATGTTCTTTTATTTGCGACAATCCTCGCGTTCCACTCTGCACTGGGAGAATCAGTCTTTATTATCGAATGTAGAAAGATCGGTTTCCGAATTCTTTGGGAAATGTATGCCTTGCAAGGAAGGATGCAATAAAATATAAACATGTGTATAAAGAAAAATACGTACTACTGGAAGAAAAATAGCATATTGCCTCTGACGAATATGTTGTTTTTACCACTGAGCGTTGGGCGGGAGTGGCTCAGTCGGTAGCGCGCCAGGCTCGTAATCTGTAGTTCCCAGGTTCGAGTCCCAGCTGGGTCAGCGTTGAGATTTATCTCCGCAAAATTCCCCGCCCTGCCCACGGTCAGTACGGGACACCGATGGGCTTGGAAAGGCCGCCGTCCGTCGGGTGGGACGTTAAGCCGTGGCCCCGTGTGCGGGAGAGCCATACCCTGTGCACGTTAAAGAACACGCTGGATGGCCTTGACGGGAGGCTACCATTTGTCTCCTAACAGCTGTTCCAGTGGGTCCCCTCCCCCAACCTTCTCTGAGCCTTCGGGGTCCATGTAACCTGGCCATTTAGCCCATGGTGTGCAAAAAAGTGCCGCTCAGAGGTAAACAACCAACCACTGAGCGTCACTTTTTTGCCCACCATGGGCTAAATGGCCAGGTTACATGGACCCCGAAGGCTCAAAGAAGGTTGGGGAAGGGGACCCACTGGAACAGCTGTTAGGAGACAAATGATAGCCTCCCGTCAAGGCTCTTTAACGTGCACAGGGTATGGTTCTGCCGCACACGGAGCCACGGTTTAACGTCCCATCCGATGGACAGCGACCTTCCAAGTTCATCGGTGTCCCCTACTGACCGTGGGCAGGGCGGGAGTTTTGCGGAGATGAACCTCAACGCTCACCAGCTGGGACTCGAACGTGGGGACTGCAGATTACGTGCCTGGAGTGCTACCGACTGAGCCACCCCCGCCCCGCTCTGACGAATATGGAGAACTCGTTTTCAAAGAGAATGAAGTTCTCATTCATCTTTCAAAGTGAATGAAATTCTCATTCATCTTTCAAAGAGAATGAAGTTCTCATTCATCTTTCAAAGTGAATGATGTTCCTCTTTGAATGCGCTCTAACAATGAAAATTCGAACTAATTGGCGATTTGGAAAATACAAATGGTAATTTTAGTACCTATGCAACACCAGAATTTTTTTATTCTTATCTGAAAAGAAAGAGCTCGCGTTTCCCCCTCCCCCATTGGTCTGGGGGAGGGAGAACCATTGCTTCCAATGTAAACTTCTTGCTCCTCGGACTCCATCATCAAAACTTCAAATTTCTACCGTAAAATAGATCGTTTGAAATATTGGGTTGGGCTGTTTTACCTCTGAGCGGCACCTTTTTGCACACAATGGGCTAAATGGCCAGGTCACATGGGCCCCGAAGGCTCAGAGAAGTTTGGGGGAGGGGACCCACTGGAACAGCTGTTGGGAGACAGATGGTAGCCTCCCGTCAAGGCCATTCAGCGTGTTCTTTAACGTGCACAAGGTATGGCTCTCCCGCACACGGGAGAGACGTCCCATCCTTAACGTCCCATCCGACGGACGGCGGCCTTTACCAAGCCCATCGGTGTCCCCTACTCACCGTGGGCAGGGCGAGGAATTTTGCGGAGATAAATCTCAACGCTGACCCAGCTGGGACACGAACCTGGGAACTACAGATTACGAGCCTGGCGCGCTACCGACTGAGCCAACCCCGCCCCTTGAAATATTGGAATAAAGTTTTCCAATTGAAAACTTTTCCGTAGTTAAAGCGCGACGTTGAAGCAAATGAGAGATTCAGAAAATACAAATCGAAATATTTCATCAATAACTTTCCCAAACAAAAAATAATTATTGGATATATGTCTGCAGACAAACAACCAGATGAAAAAGTAAAAACATTAGCTAGTTTTTTTTTTTTTTCTGAAAACGAGCTAAGCATTCAAAATTAATCGAGTAATTAACGAGTTAGCATTCTAATTAAATCAGTAATATTACTTATACAACAGGGGCGGGGTGGCTCAGTCGGTAGCGTGCCAGGCTCGTAATCTGTAGTTCCCAGGTTCGAGTCCCAGCTGGGTCAGCGTTGAGATTTATCTCCGCAAAATTCCCCGCCCTGCCCACGGTCAGTAGGGGACACCGATGGGCTTGGAAAGGCCGCCATCCTTCGGATGGGACGTTAAGCCGTGGCCCTGTGTGTGGGAGAGCCATACCCTGTGCACGTTAAAGAACACGCTGGATGGCCTTCCATTGGTAGCTGGGAGGCTACCATCTCTCTCCCAACAGCTGTTCCAGTGGATACCCTCCCCCAACCTTCTCTGAGCCTTCGGGGTCCATGTGACCTGGCCATTTAGGCCATGGTGTGCAAAAAAGTGCCGCTCAGAGGTAAAACAACCCAACTCTTATACAATTTTTCAGGATGATTACTTAACTCTTTAAAGCGACTATTAACTGAAAAAAATATTAAAATTTATTAATTTCTATAGTTTGCATAAGTTTTTTTACTGTTATGAACTTTAAACTTTTCAAAATTTTAATCTAGAAGATCGCATATTGTCTGTGGAGAATGTGGAAGTCTCGTTTTCAAAGGCAATGAAGTTTTTGGTTTTACCCCCGCGAAAATCCTCCCCCTCTTATTTTTTTCTCAGTGGGTGGGGTGAATTGTGGAGACCAAATTTGATTGAGAACCTCCATTCCCTCTATAATATGCTTCTTTGTGTATTCGACTTCCTCAAATTGAGGCGGGGGTAGCTCAGTCGGTAGCGCGCCAGGCTCGTAATCTGCAGTTCCCAGGTTCGAGTCCCAGTTGGGTCAGCATTGAGATTTATCTCCGCATAAATCCCCGCCCTGCCCACGGTCAGTAGGGGACACCTACTGACCGTGGGCTTGGAAAGGCCGCCGTCCGTCGGATGGGACGTTAAGCCGTGGCCCCGTGTGCGGGAGAGCCATACCCTGTGCACGTTAAAGAACACGCTGGATGGCCTTGACGGGAGACTACCATCTGTCTCCCAACAGCTGTTCCAGCGGGTCCCCTCCCCCAACCTTCTCTGAGCCTTCGGGGTCCATGTGACCTGGCCATTTAGCCCATGGTGTGCAAAAAATTGCCGCTCAGAGGTAAAACAATCCGTCCTCAAATTGGGCCCCATCGCTTTGATTTGATCATGGGCCAAAAATTGCTTCACTAATAATGCTGAATGAGAACATTGTCCTGATGAACACATTGCATCCAAATATGCGTTGTCCGGTAAGGGTGATAACGCATATCTTAAACTCTTAAACATACGGGCAAAACACGAACACTATTCTCCCGATCTGAACATGCAAGCATTTGTTAAATAAAATAAAAATAATAAATACCCCCTCAAGCAGCTGCTTGCCACAGTGGTCTGACAGGAGCCTGTCATTTTATATGCCATAGTAGAAGGTCTGAGAGGATAGCAGGACCTCAGCAGAAAAACAACACGAACATCCATGCCTTACCCGGGGCTCGAACCCCGGTCCCTTAGATCAGTAGCCAAGCGTGTTAACCACTCGGCCATGGGACGGCAAAGCAGTTGTTAGAACCATAAAAATCCAGCTTAAACAAGTGTTGAATCCATTTGATTTGTGAGAGGGGTATTACATTGTCTCTTTCTCTTTTTTGCTATATATATATGTCTTTAATTTATGTAGATATATTTTTAAGCGTTTTGAAGATAGTAACTCATATTTTAATTGATGTACAGTTGCCCAATCCGAACATTTTAGAAATTAGTGATCTGGCAACCTTCGTTTCACGTGACACGAAGGTTGCCAGATCACTAATTTCTGGAAAAAAAATCGTTGCCAGATATTTTTTCTGAATTCTGTAATCAACCATAGTGTTCGGATATTTTTTAATATATATATAATGCATATGAATATATAATGCAATGAATATAGAGCGTATGCAGATACCGTTCACAGCAAACTGGAGCGGTTGCGGTTAATGTTCACAGCACATTGGATCGTGTGGGCTCACAAAAACCTGGATCGTGTGGGCTCACTCACAGAAATATTGAGCGTGTGCAGTTACCGTTCACAACAAACATGGAGCGTGTGCAGTTACTGCACACGCTCCAGTTTGCTGTGAACGGTAACTGGAGCGTGTACAGTTGCTGTACACGTTGCCAGATATTTTTTCTGAATTCCGTAATCAACCACAGTGTTCGGATATTTTTTTGAGCGACTGTATATTTCATCAACGAGAAATATCTGAAATATATTTGCAATTTACTGAACATGGGAGGTGGGGGTGGGATGGATTTAATTTAATTTGCCGGTTCGAAGTTCTATCAAGTAGTTTTTGTGTCTTTAAATGCAACTTGCCAACACCCTGTAACATTTCCCAAACACAGAACTAGTTTTTTATTATATATTTTTTATATTGCTGTGTTAGGAAATGTGATTAAAGAATAAGGATAATTTAACACTGTACCAATGAATCCTAAATATATATTTATTAACGTTATTTTTCTCTGTATATTTCCAGAAAAGAATATTCATCACAACATGTCATCATTTGCCGAAACTGCAGCACTGGGTTATCTCAAATCCCAAGCCATCGAATTCGTGAAGTATCCTTCCAAAAATAAACTAGTTTTCGTATTGTTTTACTGGATTGAACTGTTTTATCTGTGAGCTGTGCTTTTGTGCACACAATAGTAAATGTCCAGGTCACAAGGATCCCAAAAAGCTCACGAAAGGTTGAGAAAGAAAGTTCCATTTGTCAGATAGAGTCTCCTATTAAGCGAATCCTTCGTGTTCTTTGATGTGCACAGGATATGGCTCTCTTGTGCCAGGAACCAAGGCTTAACGTCCCCCTATGATGGACGGCAGCCTTGTCAAGCCCATCATTGCTCCCCTTTCTCACCAAGGATAGGGTGAGTGTTAGAAGAGTTGGGTTGTTTTACCTCTGAGCGGCACTTTTTTGCACACCATGGGCTAAATGGCCAGGTCACATGGACCCCGAAGGCTCAGAGAAGGTTGGGGGAGGGGACCCACTGGAACAGCTGTTGGGAGACAGGTGGTAGCCTCCCGTCAAGGCCATCCAGCGTGTTCTTTAACGTGCACAGGGTATGGCTCTCCCGCACACGGGGCCACTTCTTAACGTCCCATCCGACGGACGGCGGCCTTCCCAAGCCCATCGGTGTCCCCTACAGACCGTGGGCAGGGCGGGGAATTTTGAGGAGATAAATCTCAATGCTGACCCAGCTGGGACTCGAACTGGGAACTACAGATTACGAGTCTGGCGCGCTACCGACTGAGCCACCCCCGCCCAGAGTGTTAGAAGACATAAACGTTAATGCAGTCACAGTTGAGAGAAATTCGTCAGTCATTCTCTCTCATTAGAAAGGACACGAAGATGGTTCATTAAAAGAGTTTAAGATTACTTCATCCTCACTATCAACACAGGACAGAAAATTTTCAGAGGAATCACATGCAGAGGAATCCAAAAGACTTAAATCGAATATAAAGACATGCTATAGACTTATTTATGACAGAACTCACCAAAGCATTCAACATCCGTTGTTTATTATTTCAAGTAGCGACACCAGAAGACATTCAGTATGTATCAGCATTGCCTTGAATAGAAAAAAAATTGTCGATATCATTCTTTTTTATGTAGCGCAAGAAGGTTGATGACAATGCAGGGTTTCAGGTCACAAGGACCCCAAAGGGGTCACCAACAATGCAGTTTCAGAAGAAAATTGAGAGAAGTCGACCTCCAGCATTTCATCGATGTTTGATGTTTCAAATCTCACAGTTTGTTGCAGAAAATCAACAGGTGCTTAATCTTTCGTTAAGGACTTCATGTCAACAGGGAAGGGTTCGGTTGTTTTACCTCTGAGCGGCACTTTTTTGCACACCATGGGCTAAATGGCCAGATCACATGGACCCCGAAGGCTCAGAGAAGGTTGGGGAAGGGGACCCACTGGAACAGCTGCTGGGAGACAGATGGTAGCCTCCCGTCAAGGCCATCCAGCTTGTTCTTTAACATGCACAGGGTATGGCTCTCCCGCACACGGGGCCACGGCTTAACGTCCCATCCGACGGACGGCAGCCTTTGCCAAGCCCCTCGGTGTCCCCTACTGACCGTGGGCAGGGCGGGGATTTATGCGGAGATAAATCTCAACGCTGACCCAGCTGGGACTCGAACCTGGGAACTACAGATTACGAGCCTGGCGCGCTACCGACTGAGCCACCCCCGCCCCCACACGAAGAAGAAAAAGACAATCATATCAAGAGAAAAAAAAAAGACTATCATTCCAAAGAGAAGAAAAAGACGCAATCATATCAAGGGAAAAGAATATTAATTACATCAAGAAAATCATATAACAATAATGTCAAGAAAACTCAATGACGATCATATCAGGAAAAACGAATGACAGTCATATCAAGAGAAAAAAATAGCAATCACATCAAGAAAAAAATTACAATCATATCAAGGACAACCTTTAACATCTCATCAAGAAAAAACAATGATGATCATTTGAAGAAAAAACAATAAAAATCACATCAAGGAAAAAATAATGACAATAATATAAAAAAACAAACAAACAATGGCAATTATATAAAATAAAAACAATGACAGACACGATAAGAAATATGAAGCATATTAAAATATTAAAACGTCTCAATAGAAACGATAGAAATCATGCCAAAAGGAACAACTCATGTAATGAAGTCCCGCACTCACATTTTTCATTCACTTTCAACGATCTGGGTTGTTACACCTCTGAGCGGTACTTATTTAATCACAATGGGCAAAATGGCCAGGACACAAAGACTTCAAGGGTGCAGAAAAAAATTTAATGGAGGGAACTCACTGGACAGCTGTTACGTACAGTCGCTCAAAAAAAAAGTATCCGAACACTATGGTTGATTACAGAATTCAGAAAAAATATCTGACAACGATTTTTTTTAGAAATTAGTGATCTGGCAACCTTCGTGTCACGTGACACGGAGGGGACAGATCACTAATTTCTAAAAAAGTCAGTAGGGGACAGATCACTAATTTCTAAAAAATTCGTTGCCAGATATTTTTTCTGAATTCTGTAATCAACCATAGTGTTCGGATACCTTTTTGAGCGACTGTAGGTGGTCATATTATTTTGATACTAGATCGTGTGGGCTCACTCACGGAAATATTGAGCGTGTGCAGTTACCGTTCACAGCAAACTGGAGCGTGTGCAGTAACTGCACACGCTCCAGTTTGCTGTGAACGGTAACTGGAGCGTGTACAGTTGCTGTACACGCTGCAGATATTTTTCCTGAATTCTGTAATCACGTGACACGAAGGTTGCCAGATCACTAATTTCTAAAAAAATCATTGCCATATATTTTTTCTGAATTCAGTAATCAACCTTAGTGTTCGGATACTTTTTTCAGCGACTGTACATCAGAATTTACATGAAAATCTTTTCATGCATGGCATTAATATTCCGAAAATTTAGTGCCATTTTGTAGGAGGCTCTTTCAGGTAAGGATCAGGGACCTTATATGAGAAACAAAAAAAAAATGCAAAAGAAAAATATAGGAATTGGATTTTTTTGCATGATTTGTTGATGGTCTCTCTGAATACCAATTCCTAAAATCTCACAGATGCGATAGGTTGAGAAATTTAAGGACTACATTTTGGAACTACAAACATCGTTTTGCATTTTTTTTTTTACTCATATAAATGACCAATGCCAAAAATCCCTGCACAATTTCCCGTAAAATTAATCATTCACCACGAGAGCTTTTGTTGAACTTCCATCAAAAAAATAGGAAAACAATTTTCACCAGCTTGAAATGCGCAACTTTAATATTTAGGATTGTACAGTCGCTCAAAAAAGTATCCGAACACTACGGTTGATTACAAAATTCAGAAAAAATATCTGGCAACGATTTTTTTTAGAAATTAGTGATCTAGCAACCTTCGTGTCACGTGATTACAGAATTCAGGAAAAGTATCTGCAGCGTGTACAGCAACTGTACACGCTCCAGTTACCGTTCACAGCAAACTGGAGCATGTGCAGTTACTGCACACGCTCAATATTTCCGTGAGTGAGCCCACACGATCTAGTATCAAAATAATATGACCACCTACAGTCGCTCAAAAAAGTATCCGAACACTATGGTTGATTACAGAATTCAGAAAAAAATATCTGGCAACGATTTTTTTTAGAAATTAGTGATCTGGCAACCTTCGTGTCACGTGAGTACAGAATTCAGGAAAAATATCTGGAGCGTGTACAGCAACTGTACACGCTCCAGTTACCTTTGTTGGGTTGGGTTGTTTTATCTCTGAGCGGCACTTTTTTGCACACCATGGGCTAAATGGCCAGGTCACATGGACCCCGAAGGCTCAGAGAAGGTTGGGGGAGGGGACCCACTGGAACAGCTGTTGGGAGACAGATGGTAGCCTCCCGTCAAGGCCATCCAGTGTGTTCTTTAACGTGCACAGGGTATGGCTCTCCCGCACACGGGGCCACGGCTTAACGTCCCATCCGACGGACGGCGGCCTTTCCAAGCCCATCGGTGTCCCCTACTGACCGTGGGCAGGGCGGGGAATATTGCGGAGATAAATCTCAACACTCACCCAGCTGGGACTCGAACCTGGGAACTACAGATTAGGAGCCTGGCGCGCTACCGACTGAGCCACCCCCCGCCCCGCTCCAGTTACCGTTCGCAGCAAACTGGAGTGTGTGCAGTTACTGCACACGCTCCAGTTTGCTGTGAACGGTAACTGCACACGCTCAATATTTCCGTGAGTGAGCCCACACGATCTAGTATCAAAATAATATGACCACCTACAGTCGCTCAAAAAAGTATCCGAACTTTTTAGAAATTAAAAAAAAAATCCCTTTTTTTTAGAAATTAGTGATCTGGCAACCTTCGTGTCACGTGACACGAAGGTTATTTTTTCTGAATTTTCTAATCAACCGTAGTGTTCTGATACTTTTTTGAGCGACTGTATATATGTATTATGTGTTTAAAAATGTGTCATTGTTTTATCCCTAAATTAAATATTTCAAAAACCTGGATGAGCTCATGCTCTTTGGTTATTTACATTGTAATATTGGACATTTATATCAAAATAAAATTAATAAAAAATAAAAATTACCAAATTCGTATATAATATGAAATGATACACAGAACATTAAACTAATTGCTTCTTAAGTTTTTGTTTATTTATTTATTAATTATTCATTTCAAAAGTATGATTATTGGGTGAGTTAGCAAGCTGTATAGTTTGCATGTATTACTCATCCAATAGTTATTGGATTGATTGTGAGATTTCGTTTTTGGTCAATTGACAAAAAAAGTTTTTAAGGAAAACAATACCAGTCACATGAAGAAGAAAAAGACCATCATATCAAGAGAAAAAAAAAGACTGTCATTCCAAGAGAAGAAAAAGACACAATCATATCAAGGGAAAAAATAATAATTACATTAAGAAAAAAGAATAAAAATTACATCAAGAAAGAAATAATGAAACTCACATCAAAAAAATAAAATTACAATAAGGTCAAGAAAACTCAATGACGGCCATGTGCACGTCGTTTTCTACATCTAAAGATCTTTCTTTTGATTTTTTTTTTCATGTGCACAAGTGACTTTGAGACACTCTGTAGTTTCAATCATCATTATTTTTTGTATCCCATTTTTCGTCCATTACCGACAGATAAAACCTTGACGGATATTTAGCTACAACAAGCGGCAGATGAGTAGGATCTATCCAAAAGGAACAAGAGCAGATTCCAGTAACTACATGCCTCAGGTACGTCATGCGTCTCTGTTGTGTATATTAAGTGGACTAAAATTATTTTACCTTTCAGTGCTATGTTATTGAGAACCAAATTCAAAATTTAGTTATGTTGAATGAAAATAAGCTATGTGAAACTAACAGATTGGGTTGGGTTGTTTTACCTCTGAGCGGCACTTTTTTGCACACCATGGGCTAAATGGCCAGGTCACAAGGACCCCGAAGGCTCAGAGAAGGTTGGGGGAGGGAACCCACTGGAACAGCTGTTGGGAGACAGATGGTAGCCTCCCGTCAAGGCCATCCAGCGTGTTCTTTAACGTGCACAGGGTATGGCTCTCCCGCACACGGGACCACGGCTTAACGTCACATCCGACGGACGGTGGCCTTTCCAAGCACATCGGTGTCCCCTACTGACCGTGGGCAGGGCGGAGAATTTTGCGGAGATAAATCTCAACGCTGACCCAGCTGGCACTCGAACCTGGGAACTGCAGATTACGAGCCTGGCGCGTTACCGACTGAGCCACCCCCGTCCCCATTTGCCACAGAGGTCTGAGAGGAGCCTGTCAGTTTATATGCCATAGTAGAAGGTCTGAGAGGATGGCAGGACCTCAGCAGAAAAACAACACACACAACCATGCCTTACCCGGGGCTCGAACCCAGGTCCCTTAGATCAATATCCAAGCGTGCTAACCACTCGGCCATGGGACGGACTAAAATTATTTTACCTTTTAGTGCTATGTCATCGAGAACCAAATTCAAAAATTAGTTATGTTGAATGAAAATAAGCTATGTGAAACTAACAGAAAAAGGTGATTTAAAGAATTTGATCAAATATTTAATCTAAGGGACCTGGGTTCGAGCCCCGGATTAGGCATGGATCTGTGTGTCGTTTTTCTGCTGAGGTCCTGCCATCCTCTCAGATCTTCTACTCTGGCATATAAACTGACAGGCTCTTGTCAGACCTCTGTGGCAAGCAACTGCTTGAGGGGGTATTTATTTTTTATTTATTATTATTTGCAAAACTGGATGTTGAGTGGAGCTACCATTATTCTTTCACTGTTTAAATCTAGAAAACTTGGAAAGTTTTGCAATAGCTTTTCGTGTGTTCTAAGAATTTCCTTCAGAAAAGACAAACTCTGAAAGAAATTTATCAATTAACCAGATATCTTCACATGTCTACGAGATTATTAGACAAAGTCGTCCTGAAAGGATTGACTTCCTGCGAGGAAATTCACACACCGAGTATGCCTCGACATTCCTCGCAAATACTATACACTCTCATCTTAAACCTGTAAATATCGGATGACAATGCTTCTTCCGCTGGATCAGCGTTGAGCAAATTCCGCAAAATTCCCCGCCCTGCCCACGGTCAGTAGGGGAACCGATGGGCTTGGATAGGCCGCCGTCCGTCGGATGGGACGTTAAGCCGTGGCCCCGTGTGCGGGAGAGCCATACCTTGTGCACGTTAAAGAACAGGCTGGATGGCCTTGACGGGAGGCTACCATCTGTCTCCCAACAGCTGTTCCAGTGGGTCCCCTCCCCCAACCTTCTCTGAGCCTTCGGGGTCCATGTGACCTGGCCATTTAGCCCATGGTGTGCAAAAAAAGTGCCGCTCAGAGGTAAAACAACCCAACGTTAAAGAACACGCTGGATGGCCTTGACGGGAGGCTACCATCTGTCTCCCAACAGCTGTTCCAGTGGGTCCCCTCCCCCAACCTTCTCTGAGCCTTCGGGGTCCATGTGACCTGGCCATTTAGCCCATGGTGTGCAAAAAAGTGCCGCTCAGAGGTAAAACAACTAAAATGCTTCTTCCGCCACTGAAAAATACATTACTGCTTACTGCTCAACTTTGAACTTTTTCATTCGGTGTTTGATAGGAATTCAAACAATTTCAACAGTTCATACAGATACTTGCTACACATCTTACTATTGATGAATTCCTTCTATGAAGTAATCCATCGGTATTCGCGAGAGTTACATTCCTGGAAAACACCATGTATACTGAAAATAATATTTGGTTTCTTGGCACCAAGATTATTACTCTTCACTTAATATTTTTGGATTAAAATGATACAATTATGTGACATTAAGTTAATATTCATATAGAGTATTGTTTTGTAATGCTAATTAATAAATCAACATGAAAAATTGCGTATCTATACCGTAATTCAAACTTCAGTAGTCAAGGTTTCAACTAACAGAATAACAGTACAGTCGCTCAAAAAAATATCCGAACGTTATGTTTGATTACAGAATTCAGAAAAAATATCTGGCAGCGATTTTTTTCAGAAATTAGTGATCTGGTAACCTTCGTGTCACGTGACACCGAGGTTGCCAGATCATTAATTTCTAAAACAATCGTTGCCAGATATTTTTTCTGAATTCTGTAATCAACCAAAATGTTCGGATATTTTTTAATATATATAATGCGTATGAATATATAATGCAATGAATATGGAGCGTGTGCAGTTACCGTTCACAGTAAACTGGAGCGGTTGCGGTTAATGTTCACAGCACATTGGATCGTGTGAGCTCACAAAGACCTGGATCGTGTGGGCTCACTCACAGAAATATTGAGCGTGTGCAGTTACCGTTCACAGCAAACAGGAGCGTGTGCAGTAACTGCAAACGCTCCAGTTTGCTGTGAACGGTAACTGGAGCGTGTACAGTTGCTGTACACGTTGCCAAATATTTTTTCTGAATTCTGTAATCAACCATAGTGTTCGGATACTTTTTTGAGCGACTGTACTAGAATACAATAAAATAATTTATTACGTTGAACTTCTCTCCTTCAACTCTTTCTCCCTCTTCCTCCATCTGCAGGTTTGTCTCAAGATGCTTTCTTCAAAATTTCCCTTTTCCATCTTAGGTTTCTTCATTTTTTTTTCTTTAATTCTGCGTGAACTTGTAGAGGGATGAGCAACTAGGCCTGAATTTCTATAGGGTTGAGGATCACAACTGTCAATATTTGTTTGAATAACTGAGTCAACGGTGACTGCTTAGTTTGCCTTCTAATGTCCTTAAATGCGAATCATGATTGATTGATTGTTTTGATTGTTTTACCTCTGAGCGGCACTTTTATGCACACCATGGACTAAATGGCCAGGTCACAAGGACCCCGAAGGCTCAGAGAAGGTTGGGGGAGGGGACCCACTGGAACAGCTGTTGGGAGACAGATGGTAGCCTCCCGTCAAAGCCATCCAGTGTGTTCTTTAACGTGCACAGGGTATGGCTCTCCCGCACACGGGGCCACGGCTTAACGTCCCATCCGACGGACGGCGCCCTTTCCAAGCCCATCAGTGTCCCCAACTGACCCTGGGCAGGGCGGGGAATCTTGCGGAGATAATGACCCAGCTGGGACTCGAACCTGGGAACTGCAGATTACGAGCCTGGCGCGCTACCGACTGAGCCACCCCCGCCCCAAGCGAATCATGAGCGAAGGCTGAAACTTCAATGGCTCTCTTAAATTTCAGGCTTCGATCTAAAATAGGATCGCATTTAAGAAGCTCTTTGTTTGCATATGCTATCAGGGGAGGGGGGGGGGGTACTATATGCTACTTTCCCTGTATGAGGGCGCAACGATCGTTTTGTCCATTATTCTGATACAGAAGTTGTCCACTTTCTATTTCAACGACCAGAAATATAACGGTGAACAAATATGACAAGTGATAGTGAAGACTAAGAGAAAGAGAAAATTCGCATTAAAGATCATTCTGTTGTGAAACTAATAAAAGTATCATCATCATCATCCTCAAGCAGCCATGGACTACGGAGGTCCAACCAGACCGTGCAATTTAGTTCTCCAAGCAAGTCTATCCTGAGCTACATCTACTGCATCTGGCCACTGCACACCAATTCTAACAAGGTCCTGTTTGACATTGTCTGCCCACCGCATCCTAGGTCTCCCCCTCTTTCTGAGGCCTTTAGGCACACTGTTCATAACCCTATTCGCCAATCTGTAATTATCCATACATGCAACATGGCCAAACCAACGGAGTCTCTCTCTGCATGGGGCGGGGGTGGCTCAGTCGGTAGCGCGCCAGGCTCGTAATCTGTAGTTCCCAGGTTCGAGTCCCAGCTGGGTCAGCGTTGAGATTTATCTCCACAAAATTCCCCGCCCTGCCCACGGTCAGTAGGGGACACCGATGGGCTTGGAAAGGTCGCCGTCCGTCGGATGGGACGTTAAGCCGTGGCCCCGTGTGTGGGAGAGCCATACCCTGTGCACGTTAAAGAACACGCTGGATGGCCTTGACGGGGGCTACTATCTGTCTCCCAACAGCTGTTCCAGTGGGTCCCCTCCCCCAACCTTCTCTGAGCCTTCGGGGTCCATGTGACCTGGCCATTTAGCCCATGGTGTGCAAAAAAGTGCCGCTCAGAGGTAAAACAACCCAACAACCCAACCCTCTCTCTGCACAATATGCTGCTTAAAGGAGGTTGCAAACTTTTTTGCGTAACCTCATCATTACTTACAAAGTTGCACCACCTAATGCCCAAGATACTGTGTAAGCAACAAGTTTCCTATTATCTTGTTTACAAAGTGTCCAAGTTTCACTACCATAACTAACCCTAGAAAGAACCAAACTATTATACAGTCTAATTTTAGTTTTTAGGTGTATACCCCTATTTCTCCACACTCTCCATAGATTCTTAAAAGTCCCGGCAGCAATCCCTATCCGTCTGTTAATCTCATGCCGCACATCACCATTATCTGTTACATAGCTCCCAAGATAATTAAACTGAGACACCTTCTCAAGACTGAAGCCATTCAGATTAACTGAGCCACAGCGTGCCTGTCGTGGGCAGTGGTAAAGGAACGACACAGATTTTGATTTCGTCATGTGAAATTAGATATTCTGCTTTAACTGCGACGAATGCGGTGCGCAGCGATGGGATACGATTAACCCGTCTATAGTAGACGACGGTCAATTAGTCTCCTGATTACATTCATCATTGATTAGATTAAAAAACAGTTTCGTGGACTATTACACCCGTACTGACGTATGCCTCAGACTTGCTGTGCCAAGTGATGTATAGAATTATGTCCAACAATTCACGCACGACAGTTGTATAGCGACGACACAGTTTATTCACATTTATATACAATCACGTGCTGGGGATGCGCTATACTCCATAGGTCTTTACTGCTTTGCTACTGCAAACAATTATTCAATAAGGTGGAGAAACGCACTTTGCAGATTGTCGCTTTACCGACCTCAAACTTGGCGAAAGGATATCCAATCCCTTGCCTACAATGTGGTTCACACAGAAGTTCAGTTCCAAAGAACTGTACTTGGTGTACAAAACAGTATCTTAGAACCGAACCTTCTGCGTAAGGGTTTTCTTTGAGTAAGAGCGGCGTTCCTTGACGTGTGTTCAAACGTCCTTCCTGTTTCTGGGCGGGGGTGGCTCAGTCGGTAGCGCGCCAGGCTCGTAATCTGTAGTTCCCAGGTTCGAGTCCCAGCTGGGTCAACGTTGAGACTTATCTCCGCAAAACTCTCCGCCCTTCCCACGGTCAGTAGGGGACACCGATGGGCTTGAGAAAGGCCGCTGTCCGTCGGATGGGACGTTAAGCCGTGGCCCCGTGTGCGGGAGAGCCATACCCTGTGCACGTTAAAGAACACGCTGGATGGCCTTGACGGGAGGCTACCATCTGTCTCCCAACAGCTGTTCCAGTGGGTCCCCTCCCCCCAACCTTCTCTGAGCCTTCGGGGTCCTTGTGACCTGGCCATTTAGCCCATGGTGTGCAAAAAAGTGCCGCTCAGAGGTAAAACAACCCAAACCAACCTTCCTGTTTGACAGCAACGCTCAAGACTTCTTTACTGTCGCTGGCATAGTTTCCAGCGCTCTCAATCGCGCCCGAGGCTAGTTATAAAAGGCCATAAAAGGGTTTTTTGGACTCGTCGGCATGTGCAGGCACCCAGCTCAGACCCGAAAACAACATCTATGAGTCACATCCCTACAATAGCACTTCCAAAAACACACTTGATACACAAAAATATTTACAACAGCAAAAATACAATAAAAAATCCGACAATATATAAAAATAAATAAATTAGAAGGACATGACACTGCCTCACCAATTTTCATTACATTAGTTTTATCTCTGTGTACCACCAATCTAACTCTATTACCAGTCTCATCAACAGCCTTAGTGAAAGAATTCAACTCATCAACATCATTAACCATCAAGGCAAAATCATCTGCATAATCTTAATCAGAAATTTTGAAATCTCTAGACCATTTAAGGCAAAATCCTTTCCTTTGCAAAGAATTTCGCATAACATAATCAATAACCAAACTAAAGAGAAAAGGGAACAAAATGTACCCTTGTCGAATATCAGAAGCAATTCTAAACCAATTGCTACAAACCTTACCCTCACACGACTCAGTGTTATGATAGAGAGCTTTCATTATGTAACTAACTTGTCAGGTATACCATATGATCTCACAATCAACCACAAATTATGACGATCAACAGAGTCGAAAGCCTTTTTGAAATAAACAAAGCTAGCAACCAAAGGTTTCTGAAACTCTAAACATTTCTCAAGAATCTGCCTAAGTGAAAATATCTGATCCACACATCCCCTACCACTTCTGAATCCACATTGCTCATCACGCAATTGACTGTCAACCAGATTCTTAATTCTATTAAGCACAATCATGGAAAGAACTTTACCTGGAACAGAGAGTAGGCTGATACCCCTATAGTTATCACAAGAACTGCGATCACCTTTTTTGAAAATAGGGATAATAATAGCTCTGGTAAAATCCTTAGGAACCATACTTTTACCATAAAAGATATTCAGAATTTCAGTCATCCAAGTGGTAACCGAAACATTCCCAGCTCTAAGCATTTCCGTAGTAATCCCATCTACCCCTGAGGATTTATGAAGTTAAATTTAGAAACAGCTAAAATAACTTCAGATGGTGTTATAGGACCAACAGTAAAGCCACCAATGCATCTATCATCGTTACAAACAATGGGAGTAGAACTAAGCACATTGTTTAGAACATCACTGAAATGCTCAGCCCGCCTAGCCATGACAGAATCCTCACCTTCTATAACCTTACCTTGTTTATCCTTCAATCCCTGTAAACCTGTCCGTTTTCCACCACACAAAACATTAATTATCTCGTACAGTTCTCTGCTGTTTTTCTATCTAACTGCTTCCTCGGCTTTGTTAGCCAAGCCATCAATCCAATGATTCTTATCAACAGCTAACTAATGCTTTACACGTTTATTAAGCTCTCTGTAATGCTTTCTGTTAGGACTAGTAGGGTCTTGATTAAAGATATTGCTGAAGTTCTTTCTTTCTAAAATAAGCTCAAGTTCCTTATCACTCAAATAATTCTGTCTCCTCTGCTCCTTTCTTTCTAAAAGAGTACTGGTAGTTTTCAAAAAAGCCTGTTTAAAACGATCCCATTCTTCCTCAACTTCAGTAGTAAGCATACCATAACTGTCATAATGACTAAGTAACCTATCATGGTAAGCTTTAGCTATAACTGGGTCTTTTAGAGCTGTAGAATTAAAAGTAAATTTTTTAACCTTAGCACGACACTTCTGAAGCTTAGTTGCAAGACACTTTTAACAAGGTAATGGTCAGATTCAATTTCAGCTTCCCTATACGTCCCTGTATTTTTAACAGAACGAGACCATTTGTTGTTAATTAATAAATAATTTATCAAATTCTTATGCAGCGCATCTGGGGAAACCCATGTGTACTTATGCATGTCACGGTGTTTGCAATTAGTGTTAATTATCCTCAAACCATTAAGTTTCTTACAGCAAAATTTCAGACAAGCTATAAAGACTTGAATGTTATCTGCTATTATGTCCCCACTGAATATGCCGATGAGGATGCGAAAGAAAGGTTTTTCGGACAACTTCAAGATATTGTGAATTCTGTCAAGAAAGGAGATATTACTCTTGTTCTAGGTGGTTGGTTGGTTGGTTGTTTTACCTCTGAGAGGCACGTTTTTGCACACAATGGGCTAAATGGCCAGGACACAAGGACCCCGAAGGCTCAGAGAAGGTTGGGGGAGGGGATCCACTGGAACGGTTGTTGTGAGACTTGTTCTAGGTGACTTCAATGCCAAAATTGGTACTGACTCTGACCTCTGGGGAAGGATGATAGGCCCTTTTGGTATTGGTAGCTGCAATGGCAATGGGCAACGTCTCCTACGGGTAAGTAAACTTAATAAAATTATGTTAATTAATAAAAAAATTAATATTATATAACTAATAAAATTAACTGCCTCTATTCATACCTTATTGCTCATATCACAGCAGAATTATCTTTAATGCAAATTTTAAAAGAATAAAAGTCTAAAATATTACCAACTCTTATAACTAGAGCCCTGAACGGACAGCAAAAGTTATATCCGCACCCGCATTTGCAAGATCAAATCCGCAAAATTTTATCAGCATACCCGTATATTAACTACTTAATAACCGTCTAGATTTTGTAAATGCTTGAGGGGAAATCAGTCTAATGATTTATTAATGACTAATAATTAACTGAAAAAACATAGTGACAAAAAAGTCTGTGTTTAAGAAAAACGTTAGCTGTTTTGAAAAACGTTAGCGTTATAAGTAGAGACATGCAGGGCTCTACTTATAATGCAATATTTAACTTAAAACTAATTTACTTTTGATAAGTAAAACAACCTGAGGAGTTTCTTTTTTTACCATTGCAGATTTTTTGGAATGCAGGATGCCAAATGGTTGCCCTGAATTTCCAAACTTCAGATCTCCCAATGCAACTGAACCAGGGAAAGTTCGAGTACAATGGAGGATGCGGGTAAGTCCCGAAATCAATTCCTAATCATAGTGGATGTTTTTTCTCAATGAATTATTAATCCTCAAAATATATTGATTTATTATTAAGCCTTGAAAGAGCACGGATGCTAATTTTTTTAGTGCCGTGTCTTCTTAGAAAACGTTTAATCATCTCTACTCTGTAAATGTTATATAGGTAGTCACTGGAAGGAGAGCTATGCACCAATCCCCTGTGATGATGCATAGAACCGGCCAGGCCTAGCACCTAATGTCCGACCCCGCCTTCTCGTGGTGCAGACCGTTAGTACCTTTCAAAAGAGATACTCTCTTGTGGAAGTGAACAGAAGGGGAGGGCTGCCAGATTAGTGTGGCCTACTGATCTGGACAACTATGGCTACTTTTCTTTTTTTTCTACCCTGCTGAGGAGTGGTCAACCACACAGGGTCCTGGTGCTGACCATATAAACCCACTGGACTGGACAGATATATGGCTCTGAGCTTGATTATGGATCCTGATTTTGATGCACTGGTGGGCTTCTATGGAGGGAAAATCTTACGCTGTGTTTTCTGTTTGTTTGTGGGTTGACAGCCCCAAGTGAATAGATTCACAGGATATGTTTATCAGCTGGTGGATAATCCTGAGCAGAGGTCATCGCAGGCACCTGAACTCTTTGCTTCTATTGGCATCGTCAAATTCTACATTGGAGGGTCTTCCAGTGTAGATGGCTTTAACCTTTAGTGGTTGGGGAACGGGTCTTTGCCCCATGCCTGCGATTAGGGGGCTGTTTGATATTGTCGGCATTCCCTCTCTCAATAAACATAGTTTCTTTAAACATCCCACTAACCATTTTCTCTCCATAGGTAGTTGGAATATGAAAACTCTGCACAGAGCTTATTCTCTTGATGTCCTCACACAAGAATTAAACCGTTATAATTTAGATATCTCGGCTTGCAAGAGACCAGATGGACGGATAAAAGTCAGATTCTTAAATATAATCTTAAATTTCTCTATTCAGGGAAGGAAGATAATAAACATCACCAAGGCGTGGGTCCGCTTCTCAGCACACACGCTAGTGATGCTCTTCTAAGATATGAGTGCATAAATGAAAGGTTTCTTACAGCAAATTCAGACGAGCATTAAAGACGAATGTTATCTGCTGTTATGCCCCCACTGCGGATGACGATGATCCTGTTGACTGTTCATTCCATTTCAAGTCAGAGGCGAATTTTGCTTCAGTCGATTCCAGCTTTTCTCTTTGCTTACAGAATTCGTGGTAAGCAGAGATCAAAATCTTTTCAAAGAAACCATACGTCATTCTCTTGAAGGCTGTGTCAATAAAGTCGTTATTGAATGTAGAACTGAAATATTGGTTTATAAATAAGAACTATACATTTGAATTGATTTTTCTACTGAGACATTGGATAGACATGAGCAATTGGATTGAAGTGGATTGTTTTACCTCTGAGCGGCACTTTTTTGCACACCATGGGATAAATGGCCAGGTCACATGGACCCGAAGGCTCAGAGAAGGTTGGGGGAGGGGACCCACTGGAACAGCTCTTGGGAGACAGATGGTAGCCTCCCGTCAAGGCCATCCAGCGTGTTCTTTAACGTGCACAAGGTATGGCTCTCCCTCACACGGGGACACGGCTTAAGGTCCCATCCGACGGACGGCGGCCTTTACAAGCCCATCGGTGTTCCCTACTGACCGTGGGCAGGGCGGGGAAATTTTACGGAGATAAATCTCAACGCTGACCCAGCTGGGACTCGAACCTGGGAACTACAGATTACGAGCCTGGCGCGCTACCGACTGAGCCACCCCAGCCCCATAGACATGAGCAAAGCAGTTTTTGGGAAGTTTTAAAATTAGTCTTTTCCAAAGAACAACAAATAGTGTCTGCAATAACATTCAAAGAGTTTCTTAAAATGCAAAAAAAAAGAAGTAAAATAAATAATAACATTTTTCTTTTTACTTGCATGTCATATGACTCATAATTTTTTAATTAAACGATAATTACAAAATATTAAAAGGGAAAAGATAGAATATCAAACAAGTTGTTGGGTTGTTTTACCTCTGAGCAGCAATTTTTTGCACACAATGGGCTAAATGGCCAGGACACAAGGACCCTGAAGGCTCAGAGAAGATTGGGTGAGGGTTGGGTTGTTTTACCTCTGAGCGGCACTTTTTTGCACACCATGGGCTAAATGGCCAGGTCACAGGCTCGGAGAAGGTTGGGGACCCACTGGAACAGCTGTTGGGAGACAGATGGTAGCCTCCCGTCAAGGCCATCCAGCGTGTTCTTTAACGTGCACAGGGTATGGCTCTCCCGCACACGGAGCCACGGTTTAACGTCCCATCCGACGGACGGCGGCTTTTCCAAGCCCATCGGTGTCCCCTACTGACCGTGGGCAGGGCGGGGAATTTTGCGGAGATAAATCTCAACGCTGACCCAGCTGGGACTCGAACCTGGGAACTACAGATTACGAGCCTGACGCGCTACCGACTGAGCCACCCCCGCCCCAAAACATAAGACCAATGACTCTTGTTTGGGTGAGGGAACCCATTTGAACGACTGTTGTGAGACTTCTTCTAGGTGACTTCAATGCCAAATTTGGTACTGACTCTGACCTTTGGGGAGGGGTGATAGGCTTTTTTGGTATTGGTAGTTACAATGGAAATGGCAACGTCTCCTACAGCTAAGTAAACTTAATGATTTAATAATAACTAATACCTATTACAAATACCGCGACATAGATAAGTACACATGGGTTTCTCCAAATGGGTTGCATAAGAATATGATAGATTATATATTAATTAACAGCAAATGGGCTAGTTCTGTTAGGAATATCAGGTCATATAGGAGAGCTGAAATTGGATCAGACCATTACTTTGTTAAAAGTATCTTGCAACTAAGCTTAAGAAGTGTTGTGCTAAGGTTAAAAAAATTACCTTTAATTCTGCAGATCTAAAAGACCCAGTTATAGCTAAATTTTACCATGATAGGTTACTTCGTCATTATGACATTTGCTTACTACTGAAGTTGTGGTAGAATGGGACCGTTTTAAACAGGCATTTTCTAAAACTAATAAACTCTTTTAGAAAGAAAGGAGCAGAAGTGGCAGAATTATTTGAGTTACAAAACTAAAGAGACTATTTGAGCTTATCTCAGAAAGAAAGAACTTCATCAATGTCCTTAATCAATACCATACTACTCCTAATAGAAAGCATTACAGAGAGCTTAATAAACGTGTAAAGCATCAGTTAGCTGCTGATAAGAATCTTTGGCTTGATGGTTTGGCTGACAAATCCGAGGAAGCAGTTAGACAGCACAACAGCAGAGAACTGTACCAGATAGTCAATATTTTATGTGGTAGAAAACGGACAGGTATACAGGGATTGAAGGATAAACAAGGTAAGGTTATAGAAGGTGAGTATTCTGTCATGGCTAGGTGGGCTGAGCATTTCAGTGATATTCTAAACAATGCGGTTAGTTCTATTCCCATTGTTTGCAATGATGATAGATGCATTAGTGGCTTTAATGTTGGCCCTATAACACAATCTGAAGTTATTTTGGCTGTTTCTAAACTTAACTTCATAAATCCTCAGGGATAGATGGAATTACTACGGAAATGCTTAGAGCTGGGAAAGTTTCGGTTACCACTTGGATGACTGAAGCCATTCAGATTTTACCGGATTCTTCTGAAATATTTAGAATTTCAGAAACCTTTGGTTGCTAGCTTTCTTGATTTCAAAAAGCCTTACGACACTGTTGATCGTCATAATTTGTGGCTGATTGTGGGATCACATGGTATACTTGACAAGTTAGTTAACATAATGAAAGCTCTCTATCATAACACTGAGTCGTGTGAGGGTAAGGTTTGTAGCAATTGGTTTAGAATTGCTTCTGATATTCGACAAGGGTACATTTTGTTCCCTTTTCTCTTTAGTTTGGTTATTGATTATGTTATGCGAAATTCTTTGCAAGGGAAAGGATTTTGCCTTAAATGGTCTGGAGATTTCAAAATTTCTGATTAAGATTATGCAGATGATTTTGCCTTGTTGGCTAATGATGTTGATGTGTTGAATTCTTTCACTAAGGCTGTTGATGAGACTGGTAATTGAGTTAGATTGGTGGTAAACAGAGATAAAACTAAAGTAATGAAAATTGGTCAGGTAGTTAGTGCTTCAGTCGCTCGGAATGGCTTCAGTCTTGAGAAGGTGTCTCAGTTTAATTATCTTGGGAGCTATGTAACAGATAATGGTGATGTGCGGCATGAGATTAACAGACGAATAGGGATTGCTGCCGGGACTTTTAAGAATCTATGGAGAGTGTGGAGAAATAGGCGTATACACCTAAAGACTAAAATTAGACTTTATAATAGTTTGGTTCTTTCTAGGGTTAGTTATGGTAGTGAAACTTGGACACTTTGTAAACAAGATAACAGGAAACTAGATGCTTTTGATTCCAGATGCTTACGCAGTATCTTGGGCATTAGGTGGTTCAACTTTGTAACTAATGATGAGGTTAGGCAAAGGAGTTTGCAACCTCCTTTAAGCAGCATATTGTGCAGAGAGAGACTCCGTTGGTTTGGACATGTTGCCCGTATGGATAATTATAGATTGGCGAATAGGGTTAGGAACAGTGTGCCTAAAGGCCTCAGAAAGAAGGGGAGACCTAGAATGTGGTGGGCAGACAATGTCAAACAGGACCTTGTTAGAATTGGTGTGCAGTGGCCAGATGCAGTAGATGTAGCTCAGGATAGACTTGCTTGGAGAACTAAATTGCACGGTCTGGTTGGACTTCCGTAGCCCATGGCTGCTTGAGGATGATGATGATTATGATTATGATGAGCGGCATTATTATAAACGGCAATAGTTGAAATAGAATAGTATTTTTTGGCGGGTTAACCATATTTATTAAATTAATTTTAAATAATGCAAAAAAATTTTTTTGAAATCCAATAACCAATGTCCAAATTCTGGAGGAATTAAAGCAACCACGCTTAACATAATTTTTTTGTAAAAAAAAGCACAACTTTTATTTCACTTTAAATACAACGGTCTCAAAGGGTTTTGCCCCAAAAAGTCAATTACACAATGAAAAATTGACACTGAAATGTTTTTCTTCCCCAAAATAGGATAATTTAGATGCTTCCAATAATATTTTTTTTAAATACAACTTTGCTAACGAAAATTGTATCACACATAACACAAGTCAGAAAAACAAGTTGGGTTGTTTGAGTTGTTTTACCTCTGAGCGGCACTTTTTTGCACAGCATGGGCTAAATGGCCAGGTCACATGGACCCCGAAGGCTCAGAGAAGGTTGGAGGAGGGGACCCACTGGAACAGCTGTTAGGAGACAGATGGTAGCCTCCCGTCAAGGCCATCCAGCCTGTTCTTTAACATGCACAGGGTATGGCTCTCCCGCACATGGGGCCACGGCTTAACGTCCCATCCGACGGACGGCGGCCTTTCCAAGACCATCGGTGTCCCCTACTGACCGTGGGCAGGGCGGGGAATTTTGCTGAGATAAATCTCAACGCTGACGCAGCTGGGATTCGAACCTGGGAACTAC
Organism: Ryuthela nishihirai; assembly: GCA_038380435.1. Classification (NCBI taxonomy): domain Eukaryota; kingdom Metazoa; phylum Arthropoda; class Arachnida; order Araneae; family Heptathelidae; genus Ryuthela; species Ryuthela nishihirai. The sequence continues at coordinate 31,704 of JAWZYU010000966.1, read as the reverse complement.
ATATTAGAAAAACAAGTAATTCTCCATTTTTCTTATTACTGAAAAGCAAAATCTCATTTCCATAGAGCAGGGACGGGGAAATTCCAGCCCGCGAGATGTTTTTTGTAGCCCATCGACAAGTAAAAAAATATTATTGACCACTGACTGAATACTGATATTTTTTCCGAATTTCGTAATCAACCATAGTGTTCGGATACTTTTTTGAGCGACTGTAAGATCATGGTGGAATTAGCCTCCAATGAGGAGGAATATGGTATGAATTTCCTTTTTTTTTTATATGGGACGGAGGTGGCTCAGTCGGTAGCGCGCCAGGCTCTTAATCTGTAGTTCCCAAGTTCGAGTCCCAGCTGGGTCAGCGTTGAGATTTATGTCTTCAAAATTCCCCGCCCTGCCCACGGTCAGTAGGGAACACCGATGGGATTGGAAAGGCCGCCGTCCGTCGGATGGGACGTTAAGCCGTGACCCGGTGTGCGGGAGAGCCATACCCTGTGCACGTTAAAGAACACGCTGGATGGCCTTGACGGGAGGCTACCATCTGTCTCCCAACAGCTGTTCCAGTGGGTCCCTCCCCCAACCTTCTCTGAGCCTTCGGGGTCATGTGACCTGGCCATTTAGCCCATGGTGTGCAAAAAAGTGCCGCTCAGAGGTAAAAACAACCCAACAACCCAAATCCTTTTTTTATTGTTTCAGAACCTGACCAAAAAACACACATCTTGTTCTTCTTATTGCAGATACCTTCTGAAGCCAGACTTCATGCGAAGATCTGACAAGACCTTTGACCCTTTCGCCGAATCTCCAGTAGATGGTGTGATTGCGGCGCAGTGTGCCGTACGCGTCATCTCCGGTCAGTTCTTGTCCGATAAGAAAATCGGGACTTACGTGGAAGTGGACATGTACGGTCTGCCCACAGATACCATTCGGAAAGAGTTCCGAACCCGAATGGTACCGTCCAACGGGCTCAACCCCGTCTACAACGAAGAGCCGTTCGTCTTCCGAAAGGTAAGTGGAAAAAATTAAATCAACTCTAAGAAATTAAAGGAAAGCGTTTATAGGTGACTAGCAGATTTCCCCGGCGTTGTTCGGATCTGAAACTTTCTAAAATGTAGAGTAGATGGCACTCCCCACGCAGGCTTTCATTTGGTATAAATATCATTATACTCGATTTCCTCTCCCTCAGGGTGGCTCAGTCGGTAGAGCGCCAGGCTTGTAATCTATAGTTTCCACGTTCGAGTCCCAGTTGGGTCAGCGTTGAGATTTATCTCCGCGAAACTCCCCGCCCTGCCCACGGTCAGTAGTGGACACCGATGGGCTTGACAAAGGCCGCCGTCCGTCGGATGGGACGTTAAGCCGTGGCCCCGTGTGCGGGAGAGCCATACCCTGTGCACATTAAAGAACACACTATATGGACGACGGGAGGCTACCCACGTCCATGTAGTGTCACAACAGCTGTTTCAATACGTCTCACAACAGCTGTTTCAATACGTCCCCTCCCCCAACCTTCTCTGAGCTTTCGGGGTCCTTGTGACCTGGGGGCGTGGATGGCTCAGTCGGTAGCGCGCCAGGCTCGTAATCTGTAGTTCCCAGGTTCCAGTCCCAGCTGGTCAGCGTTGAGATTTATCTCCGCAAAATTCCCCGCCCTGCCCACGGTCAGTAGGGGACACCGATGGGCTTGGAAACGCCGCCGTCCGTCGGATGGGACGTTAAGCTGTGGCCCCGTGTGCGGGAGAGCCATACCCTGTGCACGTTAAAGAACACGCTGGATGACCTTGACGGGAGGCTACCATCTGTCTCAAAAAAAGCTGTTCCAGTGGGTTCCCTCCCCCGACCTTCTCTAAGCTTTCGGGGTCCTTGTGACCTGGCCATTTAGCCCATTGTATGCAAAAACGTGCCGCTCAGAGGTAAAACAACCAAACCCAACCTTCCCCTGTTAAATTTTTTTGCCTCTCTTTTAGGGGATAAAAGTAATGGACATAGTTCAGGTTATCATTATCCTCCCCACGTCAAAAATTTCTAAATCAAAAACCGGAATTTCCTTGCTCAGATAATCGAACTTTTCAAATCACTTCGTACCCACTAGAGTCCCTCGGATACAATTTGCCAGACATAAATAAATTTATAGCAAAAAAAATTAACTATGGTTTGATGTGCATAAAAAAAAGTAAAGATAGAAAAAAATTATTATTATTAAACAAAATTATTTATTGCTTAACATAATATTTAAAACATTTATTAATATTATTTGAATATACTTTTATTACCCTTTGCATATATTTCAAATTAAGTTAATAATTTTAACTTCCGATACAGATTTAGTTTTTGAATCTCGTGTTCTGTTCGTGCTTAATTAGAACGGCACGATCGCGCTCTGGACCCAGCAAACTGAACAACAAGTTTTCACACGAAATCAGAAAGAAATTAGTTTGATACACATTCATTTTTTCAAATTTATTGGTGGCAACAGTTGTTTGGGGGGGGGGGCGGGAGGGGGCTCAGTTGGTAGTGCGCCAGGCTCGTAATCGTAGTTCCCAGGTTCGAGTCCCAGCTGGGTCAGCGTTGAGATTTATCTCCGCAAAATTTCCCCGCTCTGCCCACGGTCAGTAGGGGACACCGATGGGCTTGAAAAGTCCGCCGTCCGTCGGATGGGACGTTAAGCCGTGGCCCCGTGTGCGGGAGAGCCATACCCTGTGCACGTTAAAGAACACGCTGGATGGCGTTGACGGGAGGCTACCATCTGTCTCCCAACAGCTGTTCTAGTGGGTCCCCTCCCCCAACCTTCTCTAAGCCTTCGGGGTCCATGTGACCTGGCCATTTAGCCCATGGTGTGCAAAAAAGTGCCGCTCAGAGGTAAAACAACCCAACTCAGTAGTTCTAGCAAGTAATATACTTCTTTTACTTTCTTCTCATTTTTGAAATCGATAAGTTTTTATCCTTTATCTGCAGGTGGTGCTACCTGATTTAGCAGTGCTCAGGATTGGAGTGTATGATGAAAACGGCAAAATGCTTGGGCAGAGGATATTGCCTTTAGATGGTCTGCAAGCAGGTGAGTTTAGAACAGAAAAAAAATCATAAACTGTTCAGATAAATCACAGCTATTTTTGATAACTGATATAAGTACTTTATACATGTAGTTAAAAAAGTATTACCCTTGCAATATTGCTTGCCACAAAGGTCTGACAAGAACCTGAACTGTAACGTACTTGCCACAATGTCATTTTATCCATTAGGCACAATGGGTACAGTGCCTAGGCAGCGCCAGACTTAGGCATTAACTAACTAAGCTATAGCTTAGGACCTCACGACTATGAGGGGCCTCAAAAATATAAATTTGAAGTTTACTATCATGAATTATATTTATATTCAAATTGATCTATTGTGCAAAACTGTTCATCTCAGCTTTATGCAGTCATTATTGCATCTAGTAGAGTCGCTCAAAAAAGTATCCGAACACTATGGTTGATTACAGAATTCATAAAAAATATCCGCCAACGATTTTTTTAGAAATTATTGATCTGGCAACCTTCGTGTCACGTGATTACAGAATTCAAGAAAAATATCTGCAGCGTGTACAGCAACTGTACACGCTCCAGTTACCGTTCACAGCAAACTGGAGCGTGTGCAGTTATTGTCACACGCTCCAGTTTGCTGTGAACGGTAGCTGCACACGCTCAATATTTCCGTGAGTGAGCCCACACGATCTAGTATCAAAATAGTATGACCACCTACAGTCGCTCAAAAAAGTATCCGAACACTATGGTTGATTACAGAATTCAGAAAAAAAACATCTGGCAACGATTTTTTTTTAGAAATTAGTGATCTGGCAACCTTCGTGTCACGTGATTACAGAATTCAGGAAAAATATCTGGAGCGTGTACAGCAACTGTACACGCTCCAGTTACCTTTCACAGCAAACTGGAATGTGTGCAGTTACTGCACACGCTCCAGTTTGCTGTGAACGGTAACTGCACACGCTCAATATTTCCGTGGGTGAGCCCACACGATCTAGTATCAAAATAGTATGACCACCTACAGTCGCTCAAAAAAGTATCCGAACACTATGGTTGATTACAGAATTCAGAAAAAAAACATCTGGCAACGATTTTTTTTTAGAAATTAGTGATCTGGCAACCTTCGTGTCACGTGACACGAAGTTCACTAATTTCTAAAAAAATCGTTGCCAGATATTTTTTTCTGAATTCTATAATCAACCATAGTGTTCGGATACTTTTTTGAGCGACTGACTATACTTGTATATTTTTTTCACCACATCAATTTCATATTTATTTTTTAATGTATCGTTCAGTCAGAATAATGAACATTTGACTTATTTCGACTTCCGAAATTTTGGGGTCTCTTAAACTTGTCATAGCTTAGGGCCACAGGAGGTCAAAGTCTGGCCCTGTGCCTAGGGCTTATGAGCTTTTAAGGGCCTACAAACATATTTCACATGAAAAAAAATATTAAATTACGAAAATAAAAATAAACTACAAAATCGAAATTAATAAATTTTTATTTACATAGCTAATGTGTATAAATACGCCAACTACTAAAAAGTGAGAAAACAGTAACAAGTTAGACAATTTATTTTAAGGTGCCCCTGAAAGTAAGAGTGCCTAGGGCTTATGAAGGTCTTAAAACGGCCCTGACCTACCATGGTTCCAATTGCACAGCTGAACCAGGTCCTAATACTCGATAAGTGCTCGTGCTGCACCTATAATCATCATCATCATTTTATATAATAGATGTAAATCCAGAAGGGCAGAGACACTAATCTGCTACATTATAGGAACGGAAGTGACGTTAGACCACCAAAGCGAGACTATCAACTCGATGCATGCTGGGACTTTTTCTTGTTTACTTCTTTTTTAACGTGAAATTTGTTTAATTCTCTATAGTCTGATGTAAAGTGGGGCGGGGGTGGCTCAGTCGGTAGCGCGCCAGGCTCGTAATCTGTAGTTCCCAGGTTCGAGTCCCAGCTGGGTCAGCGTTGAGATTTATCTCCGCAAAATTCCCCGCCCTGCCCACGGTCAGTAGGGGACACCTATGGGCTTGGAAAGGCCGCCGTCCGTCGGATGGGACGTTAAGCCGTGGCCCCGTGTGCGGGAGAGCCATACCCTGTGCACGTTAAAGAACACGCTGGATGGCCTTGACGGGAGGTTACCATCTGTCTCCCAACAGCTGTTCCAGTGGGTCCCCTCCCCCAACCTTCTCTGAGCCTTCGGGGTCCATGTGACCTGGCCATTTAGCCCATGGTGTGCAAAAAAGTGCCGCTCAGAGGTAAAACAACTCAACTTGCTAAAAATGAAATTAGCTTTCAATTTTTACTAAACAATAGTTCCATTAATTTTATGTTCCCGGCCACACGTGCTTCATCATGAAAAGTGACCAACTGATTAGAAGGATGCTGATAAATATCCAAACAGTTAAAGAAAAAAACAAGGATTAAAAATTTTGTTCAGATCAATGTTTAAGAGTTGGTCTGCTTTTACAAAAGCTCGTCATATTAAAAACAAAATCATGTTTTACTGTTATAACTTTAATTCTTAGCCAGGGGGCGTAGCGAAGGACTATGGTTGGGGAGGGGAGAAAACGAAAATTTTTCAATTTGTTTTTAAATTGAATTTCAAATTGAAAAAATTTCAATTTGAAAATTGAAATTTTGCCAACTGATAAAAAAAAGACTTTTGCCGAGTGGTTAGCGCGCTTGTCTACTGATCTACGGGACCTGGGTTCGTGCCCCGGGTTAGTCATGGATGTTCGTGTTGTTTTTCTGCTGAGGTCTGTTCGTGTTGTTTTTCTGCTGAGGTCCTGCCATCCTCTCAGACCTTCTACTCTGGCATGTAAACTGACAGGCTCCTGTCAGACCTCTGTGGCAAGCAGCTGCTTGAGGGGATATTTATTTTTTTTTTTTTTTTTACATAGATAGTGTCTCTGTCAAGGTCGTAGACAGAATTTCGCTCCTTCAGGGGTTGGGGAGGGCTCAACTCACCTGCATTTTACCATTTAGCTTCGAATTTCACCAACTAGCCATAATTTCACAGAAAAAAATCCCAATTTTTACATCTCGCCTGTATTGTACAAGTCACTATGAATTTTCCCAAATCCCCTAGATTTTGCCACCTCTCCTTAATTTCACAAAAGCAATCACAATTTTCAGAAATCTCCAATGGATTCATTGCCAACTCCCCTAGATTTTTCTAAGTTGCTGCGAATTTGCCAACAGTCCTTAATTTCACAAAACCAATCCCAATTTTCACAACTCGCCTTATTTTACAAAGTGGATTCGAATTTTGGCAACTCGCCGTAATTTTACGGAAAAAAATTCCCAATTTTTACATCTTCCCTGAATTCACTTCGAATTTTATAAACTCTCCTTAATTGTCCAAATTTAAAAAACAAAGCCCAATATTCACAACTCCCCTTTATTTTGCCAAGTGGCTTCGAATTTTGCCAACTCCCCAAGATTTTGCAAAGAGTTCCCGATTTTGCCAACTCTCCTTAATTTCACAAAACCAATCCCAATTTTCACAACTCACCTGTACTTTTTCAAGCGGTTTCCAATTTTGGCAACTCTCCTAGATTTTGCCAACTCGCCATAATTTTACAGAAAAAAAAATCCCAATTTTCACATTTCACCTGAATTTTGCCAACTCCCCACGATTTTGCCAAGTCACTCCGAATTTTGCCAACTCACCTGCATTTTACTAAGTGGCGAATTTTGCCAACTGCTCTAGATTTTGCAGGCTCGATTTTTGCCAACTGTCCTAGATTTTTGAAGTTGCCTCAATTTTGACAAATTGCCTAAATTTTGCTAATTCTCCTTAATTTTATAAAAAAAAATCCAAATTATCACAGCTCACCTATATTTCACAAAGTCGCTTCGAATTTTGTTAACTCCGAGTCACTTTGGGGGGGAGCCTTCCCTCTATCCCCTCCAGAGCTATCCCCCCCCCCTGTTCTCAGCCATATTTTTCTTTATAATCCTGATCCAAATGTTACATATTTTTGCACTGCCCTCAGCTTGTTATCCCGATATTTCGCGCCATTCACTTTTTCCAATGGGCAGCTAACTGAGTATTGTGCCAGGCTCGTAATCTGCAGTAACCAGGTTCAAACCTTCACCATTGCTCCAATTCTACCTGAACCCAACTATGCTTGTGTTGAGATTAATTTCTGCTGAACTCCCACCTGCCCTTGGTGAGAAAGGACACACAGTTGGGCTTGGAAAGGCTGTTTTTCATCCGATGGTAGATTAAGCCTTAACCTATGCATATTAAAAAATACACTAACAGGCCTTAATGGGAGCGTCTTTCTCCTAAAAGCTCTTCACTGTATCCCTTCACCAGTCTTCTCCGAGGTTTGGGGTCCTTATCATCCAGCAATTTAATCCATAGGGAGCATAAAAGTGTCACACAGAGGTAAAGCATCCTAACCTTTGCACAGTATTTGTAAACTACAATACTAATTTTCTGATATTCTGTGCTTCTTATACTCATTGGGGGCGGGGGTGGCTCAGTCGGTAGCGCGCCAGGCTCGTAATTTGCAGTTCCCAGGTTCGAGTCCCAGCTGAGTCAGCGTTGAGATTTTTCTCCGCAAAATTCCCCGCCCTGCCCACGGTCAGTAGGGGACACCGATGGGCTTGGGAAGGCCGCCGTCCGTCGGATGGGATGTTAAGCCGTGGCCCCGTGTGCGGGAGAGCCATACCCTGTGCACGTTAAAGAACACGCTGGATGGCCTTGAAGGGAGGCTACCATCTGTCTCCCAACAGCCGTACCAGTGGGTCCCCTCCCCCAACCTTCTCTGAGCCTTCGGGGTCCATGTGACCTGGCCATTTAGCCCATGGTGTACAAAAAGTGCCGCTCAGAGGTAAAACAACCCAACCCAAAATCTTATACTCTTTGGCATTTCATATTAATTTTCTGGTTTGAGTAATGCTTACTAATTTTATAATAAATATTACTTCCATGGATTATTTTTTGTTTACCTCAATTGTTTTCATTACGGAATCTGTTTAGCAACAAAATAATCTACTATTCTACTGTCGGACTGTACTAATTCGATAATACAGTCCGCATCCTCCATTGATATGCCTTGGATGTCTGTCCATCTGAATGAAATCTAAAATCTAAATGCAACGATCTCTGCAACTTTACGACCACAGACAAACATTTGCACTCTGCATTTGGAATACATTTCTACAGTTTACTAAAGGAAGGGCAAAGGTTGGGTTATTTTACCTCTGAGCGGCACTTTTTTGCACACCATGGGCTAAATTACCAGGTCACATGGACCCCAAAAGTTCAGAGAAGGCTGGGGGAGGGGACCCACTGGAACAGCTGTTGGGAGACAGATGGTAGCCTCCCGTCAAGGCCATCCAGCGTGTTCTTTAACGTGCACAGGGTATGGTTCTCCCACACACGGGGCCACGGCTTAACGTCCCATCCGACGGACGGCGGCCTTTCCAAGCCCATCGGTGTCCCCTACTGACCGTGGGCAGGGGAATTTTGCGGAGATAAATCTCAACGCTGAGTCAGCTGGGACTCGAACCTGGAAAGTACAGATTACGAGCCTGGCGCGCTACCGACTGAGCCACCCCCGCCCCAAAGGAAGGGCAATGACTTTTGTAAACTACTAGATTAAAAGTATTGTTCACTCTATACTGTAATAGGTCTTGTTGTTATTATGAGTCATTTTTATAATATCGATTTCTAATTAAAAGGAGTAACAGGATGTATTCTGTAGTTTTGCTTAATTGAAAGAATTAATTAGATTTTACTTTTATCACTTACATATTAAGTAGGTTAAATTGGTAAGGATATTTTATGATTCTTCATTCGGATTCTTTCACATGCAACAAGTTGTCTTCAATGGAATATTGAATACAATTACGCTGAGAATATTAATTGAAATGGAATATCCAAAAAATTAAAAGGTGTTATCGGTCTCTAATTATATATGTATATATCCATATATGTATAATCATACTTAAACAAGCGAAAACTTACTAGAAAATTCCATTTCGAGTTCTACGAAGGTTGGGTTGTTTTACCTCAGAGTGACATCGGTTTTCACAAAATGGGCTAAATGGACAGGCCAAAACGGATCAGAAAAGGTTGGGGAAGAGAACCGACTAGAGAGCTGTTAAGAGACAGATGAAAGACTCTTGCTAAGGCTGTCCAGTGTGTTCTTTAACTTGCACAGGGTATGGCTCTCCTGGGCACAGCCTAACGTCCCATCGAAAACGGATGGAGGGTTCTCCAAACCCAACAGTGTTCCCTTTCTGACCGAGGGCAGAACGGAAAATAACTGAGAAAACCCTCAATGCAATCACAGCTGAGACTCGAACCTGGGAACTGACGATTCGAGCCAGATTGAGCCACCTTAGCCACATATGAGAGCGTATCCTATAATTAGCGATTTAAAACAGTGTTGTTTTCTTTTGTATCTGAATATTGTAACATTTAATTGGCTTGATTGGGAAAGTTCGAGGTACTTGGTTGTGCATTTGTATAGTACAGAGTATGTATTATATGTAGCGTGTCGAAATTTCGATTGAAAAATCCAGGACATTTCAGTAAATGTCCCTGTTTTAACTTTGTGAAACCCAGGCCTATTACTGAATCAGAGGTTTGCAAATGAAGTCGACTGGCGCCATGTTTGTGCTATCTGATATCATGCATGCATTTAGAAGGATTGGCCATATGGCTTCTCCAATATTCTTATGGGGGGAAGAAAATAGCCTTAGTAGTTTTTTCGGAGTAATATTTTGTTATTTTAAGAATATTTTAATGACACATGACCGTTACCTTTGCGTCACCGAACACAAACATGGCGACAATGGGCTCTGTTTGACAACCTCTGACTATATACTACCTCCAGTTAAATATGAATCCGCATGCCCATGTGGAAAGCAATTTTCAACTTCCGTTCAGTGTCAGTGTGTGTTCGTTTATCATCGAAGGTCTTCTTACACGTGAGATTTACTTCCGATTTCTAAAAGACGAATATTACACTGTTAGACGATGAACCTTGTTGGACAATGTACAGTAGCTCAAAAAAGTATCCGAACACTATAGTTGATTACAGAATTCAGAAAAAATATCTGGCAACGATTTTTTTAGAAATTAGTGATCTGGCAACCTTCGTGTCACGTGATTACAGAATTCAGGAAAAATATCTGGAGCGTGTACAGCAACTGTACACGCTCCAGTTACCGTTCACAGCAAACTGGAGCGTGTGCAGTTACTGCACACGCTCCAGTTTGCTGTGAACGGTAACTGCACACGCTCAATATTTCCGTAAGTGAGCCCACACGATCTAGTATCAAAATAATATAACCACCTACAGTCGCTCAAAAAAGTATCCGAACACTATGGTTGATTACAGAATTCCGAAAAAATATCTGGCAACGATTTTTTTTAGAAATTAGTGATCTGGCAACCTTCGTGTCACGTGACACGAAGGTTGCCAGATCAGCCAGATAAGACACTAATTTCTAAAAAAAATCGTTGCCAGATATTTTTTCTGAATTCTGTAATCAACCATAGTGTTCGGATACTTTTTTGAGCGACTGTACTTCCAACATTGACGGATCTTCACCACATTTTAGCCCTGCAATAGAAATGTAACTCGACAAACGCTTCCCTGATCGATGGTGGTGTACAAAACTGGTCACCCAAGTCCCCAAATCTAAACCTTCTACAATTCCATCTGTGAAGATAGCATGAAATAGCTGGTGTATCAGGGAAAAGTGGAAACACGAAATGCATTGATCAATCACATTTTGGATGCTCCAATCCACGAAAAGAAGATCGCAACGAACCAATGAGATCTGCACAGACGGTTGTTTGGGTTGTTTTACCCCTGAGCGGCACTTTTTTGCACACCATGGGCTAAATGGCCAGGTCACATGGACCCCGAAGGCTCAGAGAAGGTTGGGGGAGGGAACCCACTGGAACAGCTGTTGGGAGACAGATGGTAGCCTCCCGTCAAGGCCATCCAGTGTGTTCTTTAACGTGCACAGGGTATGTCTTCCCGCACACGGGGCCACGGCTTAACGTCCCATCCGACGGACGGCGGCCTTTCCAAGCCTATCGGTGTCCCCTACTGACCGTGGGGAGGGCGGGGAATTTTGCGGAGATAAATCTCAACGCTGACCCAACTGGGACTCGAACCTGGGAACTACAGATTACGAGCCTGCCGCGCTACCGACTGAGCCACCCCCGCCCCAAAAAAGGTTGTAAGAAGAAGACCCATTGAACAACTGTTATATGGTAAGTCTCCCGTCAAAATCATGCAGCATGTTCTTTAGCGGGCACAGGTTATGGCTCTCGTGCATACAGAGCCACTGTTTTACGCCCCATCCGACGGATGGCGGCCTTTCGAAGACCATCGGTATCCCCCTTTCTGACCAAGTAAGGTGAGATATTAATCTCGATCGTCATGTGACCTGTCAATCAGGTGACAATTAACCCATGATCTATGGGAATTGTCAAAGTGTCTTCAGCAGTCGCATAATCTCTACTGTTTGCTACGCTTATAGGGAATGCGAAATGACTTAAAATTCGCTGCTAAGTACTTAATACAGTGTTCTGCAGTATTTTGCCGCCATTTTGCCATTCATTAACATTTGAAATAGCACGAAGGTTATATCTTATAAATGTTATTATATATAAGGTGTACAGTCGCTCAAAAAAGTATCCGAACACTATGGTTGATTACAAGATTAAGAAAAAATATCTGGCAACGATTTTTTTTTAGAAATTAGTGATCTGCAACCTTCGTGTCACGTGACATGAAGGTTTTCCAGATATTTTTTCTGAATTCTGTAATCAACCATAGTGTTCGGATACTTTTTTGAGCGACTGTAGGTGGTCATATTATTTTGATACTAGATCGTGTGGGCTCACTCACGGAAATATTTAGCGTGTGCAGTTACCGTTCACAGCAAACTGGAGCGTGTGCAGTTACCGTTCACAGCAAACTGGAGCGTGTGCAGTAACTGCACACGCTCCAGTTTGCTGTAAACGATAACTGGAGCGTGTACAGTTGCTGTACACGCTCCAGATATTTTTCCTGAATTCTGTAATCACGTGACACGAAGGTTGCCAGATCACTAATTTCTAAAAAAATCGTTGCCAGATATTTTTTCTTAATCTTGTAATCAACCATATTGTTCGGATACTTTTTTGAGCGACTGTACATTTTAAAATGAAATCCAAAGAGCAGAAGTTTTTAAATAGCGAAAACCAAAAAACAATGCTGTGTTTTAGGGGAACTTATTAACAATACTAGCATTATTGTGCACATAATGGGCGAACGCCCACATTGTGAACCCAACAACTTGCAAGACTTCTTTGGTGAGCGCATTATCGGGAGTAGCCTTTGACCTCCGCTGTCCCCAGACGTTACACCACCTGACTTTTTTCTGTGTGGGTTTCTTAAAGAAAGAATTTATTGCAATAACCCACGAAGAGTGGAGGAACTTAAACATAACTTTGAAGGACGGGGGTGGCTGAGTCGGTAGCGCGCCAGGCTCGTAATCTGTAGTTCCCAGGTTCGAGTCCCAGCTGGGTCAGCGTTGAGATTTATCTCCGCAAAATTCCCCGCCCTACCCACGGTCAGTAGGGGACATCGACGGTCTTCGAAAGGCCGCCGTCCGTCGGATGGGACATTAAGCCGTGGTCCCGTGTGCGGGAGAGCCATACCCTGTGCACGTTAAAGAACACGCTGGATGGCCTTGACGGGAGGCTACCATCTGTCTCCCAACAGTTGTTCCAGTGGGTCCCCTCCCCCAACCTTCTCTGAGCCTTCGGGGTCCATGTGACCTGGCCATTTAGCCCACGGTGTGCAAAAAAGTGCCGCTCAGAGATAAAACAACCCAACCCAACCATAGCATTTTCCATGAGATGTTTTTAATATAGCATTTTCTGCTATCCTTGAAGTTTGCCAATGCTATAGCCTTAGACACTGTTCTTAAGAGAGCCCCAAAGCCTGGGGGCGGGGGTGGCTCAGTCGGTAGCGCGCCAGACTCGTAACCTGCAGTTCCCAGGTTCGAGTCCCAGCTGGGTCAGCGTTGAGATTTATCTCCGCAAAATTCCCCGCCCTGCCCACGGTCAGAAGGGGTCACCGACTGATCAGTAGGTATCTTAAACGGTCATTAGGGGTCACCGCCGTCCGTCGGAATGCACGTTAAGCCGTGGCCCCGTGTGCGGGAGAGCCATACCCTGTGCACGTTAAAGAACACGCTGGATGGCCTTGACGGGAGGCTACCATCTGTCTCCCAACAGCTGTTCCAGTGGGTCCCCTCCCCCAACCTTCTCTGAGCCTTCAGGGTCCATGTGACCTGGCCATTTAGCCCACGGTGTGCAAAAAAGTGCCGCTCAGAGGTAAAACAACCCAACCCAACCATAGCATTTCCCATGAGATGTTTTTAATATAGCATTTTCTGCTATCCTTGAAGTTTGCCAATGCTATAGCCTTAGACACTGTTCTTAAGAGAACCCCAAAGCCTGGGGGCGGGGGTGGCTCAGTCGGTAGCGCGCCAGGCACGTAATCTGTAGTTCCCAGGTTCGAGTCCCAGCTGGGTCAGCGTTGAGATTTATCTCCGCAAAATTCCCCCGCCCTGCCCACGGTCAATAGGGGAACCTATGGGCTTGGAAAGTCTGCCGTCCGTCGGATGGGACGTTAAGCCGTGGCCCCGTGTGCGGGAGAGCCATACCCTGTGCACGTTAAAGAACACGCTGGATGGCCTTGACGGGAGGCTACCATCTGTCTCCCAACAGTTGTTCTAGTGGGTCCCCTCCCCCAACCTTCTCTGAGCCTTCGGGGTCCATGTGACCTGGCCATTTAGCCCACGGTGTGCAAAAAAGTGCCGCTCAGAGGTAAAACAACCCAACCCTGTCGTACCCTCGGTCAGTAGGGAGCACTGATGGGTTTGGAAAGACCGCCATCTATCGGATGGGAGATTCATCTATGCAATCTTGTGTAAGAGAGCCATACCCTGTGCACGTTAAAGAACACGCCTTGACGTAAGGCTACCATCTGTCTCCGAACAGCTACCCAGTGGGTCCCCTAACCTTTTCGAAGCCGTATGGTCCCTTATGATCTGGCCATTTAGCCCATTTTGCGGGAAAAAGTGCCACTCAGAGGTAAAGCAACCCAACACAGTATTGGGTTGCCTTTTAAATGGTACACCCTGTATAGCTGTTATGAATTATATATATATCGTACAAAATGTAACTTCTCTTTCCATTATTTAGGATACCGGCACGTGTCATTGAGGACTGAAGGGAATTTCCCGATGTCCTTGGCGATGCTTTTCATTTGTGTGGAGTTGAAAATCTACATTCCTGATGGACTTGGAGGTAAGATTTTTTTTTCTAATTCAGTCAAGCTTCCAGACTTCCAAAAGTTCTTAACTTCATACTAATCTCATACGTCACGTGGGGCGGGGGTGGCTCAGTCGGTAGCGCGCCAGGCTCGTAATCTGTAGTTCCCAGGTTCGAGTCCCAGCTGGGTCAGCGTTGAGATTTATCTCCGCAAAAATTCCCCGCCCTGCCCACGGTCAGTAGGGGACACCGATGAGCTTGGAAAGGCCGCCGTCCGTCGGATGGGACGTTAAGCCGTGGCCCCGTGTGGGGGAGAGCCATACCCTGTGCACGTTAAAGAACACGCTGGATGGCCTTGACGGGAGGCTACCATCTGTCTCCCAACAGCTGTTCCAGTGGGTCCCCTCCCCCAACCTTCTCTGAGCCTTCGGGGTCCTTGTGACCTGGCCATTTAGCCCATATTGTGCAAAAAGTGCCGCTCAGAGGTAAAACCCAACCAAAACTCCTGTGTGAAAGGATGTTTAAGCCAGGAGAACCTTCTAGGATTCCTTCTCCTCTATGTCAACACCCAAAACTTAAAAAAGATGAGGAAATCTGACCTGCTTCAAAATGTAACTGAATAGCACTGATCCACACTGTACCAATTTTCATCTGACTTGTTAGATTATTAAGAAATCGCATTATTTTGCCTTTTATATGCAACGAGATCTGATCATTAATTTGTGTTTCTTCTTTCCTTAGATTTGATGGATGCCTTATCAGATCCGAGAGCGTTTCTTTCCGCCCAAGAGAAAAGAATGGCTCAGATGAAAGCAATGGGGATCGAAGAAGCTGACATTCAGACCAAGGACCTGAAACTGGGAGGCGGAGGAGGGCCTGCGAAGAAAGATGACGAAAAGAAAGGCAAGAAAAGTTTCCTCCCAACAAATATTGCTCTTGATTACAATTTTTAACTGTGTTATTTCATCTTTGTCGACTCTAGATTCACACAGCGTGGTATCGTTCTTTTGAAAGATCTGCAAATATCTAGATAAATTTGAAGAAATATTTCGACGTTTTATTCAACTATCACGGGACTATTAACACTTAGTTAAACGTCGATTTCAAATATAGGGGGAAACTTCTCTTGAGCCGGGAGGGATAAGAACCCACGACCTCTTGAAACATCCCAGGTGCACTAGCTCAGCGTTCAGAGCACCTGACATGTTTCCAGGAGACCGTCGATTCCAATCCCAACTAATTGTGATGGGCTGCCCCGAATGTGATGGGCCGCACCAAATATCGTGGCCGCCGGAGAATGATGAATTTGTCTCTTAATTACCTTCACCCTTACTTCGGTGAAATGAGGGGCGGGGGTGGCTCAGTCGGTAGCGCGCCAGGCTCGTATCTGTAGTTCCCAGGTTCGAGTCCCAGCTGGGTCAGCGTTGAGATTTATCTCCGCAAAATTCCCCGCCCTGCCCACGGTCAGTAGGGGACACCGATGGGCTTGGAAAGGCCGCCCTCCGTCGGATGGGACGTTAAGCCGTGGCCCCGTGTGCGGGAGAGCTATGCCCTGTGCACGTTAAAGAACACGCTGGATGGCCTTGACGGGAGGCTACCATCTGTCTCCCAACAGCTGTTCCAGAGTGTCCCCTCCCCCAAGCTTCTCTGAGCCTTCGGGGTCCATGTGACCTGGCCATTTTGCCCATGGTGTGCAAAAATGTGCCGCTCGGAGGTAAAACAACCCAACCCAACAGGCCAGTTGTTCTGATTGGCTGAGACTTATGAAATAACGTATAATCGAATTCGTCACATATTTTCATTTCTTGTAAGATTCATTTTTAGAGGGCTATCAAATTAAGGTTAAAAAATTTGGTGCAGTATAAAAATGCGTTTATCCTAAAAAAAATTATTTAAAATATTAAAATTATTTAAGCTGCTACATATGAAAACTATAACAGTGGCATAACTTGGAGCGAAAGGACTCGTGGCAAAATTTACGGGTCCTCTATCATCCCTACTCTTGTGGTCCATATGTACAGTCGCTCAAAAAAGTATCCGAACATTATGATTGATTACAGAATTCAGAAAAAATATCTGGAGCGTGTACAGCAACTGTACACGCTCCAGTTACCGTTCACAGCAAACTGGAGCGTTTGCATCACTGCACACGCTCCAGTTTGCTGTGAACGGTAACTGCACACGCTCAATATTTCCGTGAGTGAGTCCACATGATCTAGTATCAAAATAATATGACCACCTACAGTCGCTCAAAAAAGCATCCGAACACTACGGTTGATTACAGAATTCAGAAAAAATATCTGGCAGCATTTTTTTAGAAATTAGTGATCTGGCAACCTTCGTGTCACGTGACAGTACCCCCCCCCCCCCCTTTACTTTTTTTTTCAAGATCCGAGCCTGTTTGATTCAATAAAGAATTAATTAAATATTTTATCCATTGTGACAAAATGTAAAAAAATAAAAATAAATAAATACCCCCTCAAGCCGCTGCTAAGGTAGCCTAAAAAAACTAATTAAAAAAATCATACGGTGAAGATGTTGAAGAAGTTTGGAGCTCCCGGTAAATTGGGAATGGGACCAGGAAGAGGACGATTGCCCATTGCAGAAGATGTGGTGGATGAGGTGACGGTTGCCATGACAGCCTGCGCTGGAAGTGACATGTGGTCAGTCAGCAGTGCCAGAGTAGGTCACGACAGTTGACCAAAAACTGAAAATAAAATATAAAAAAATTTTAAAAAGTTCAACTTCGAGAGCCGCCCCATGGCCGAGTAACCACTCACAGCACGCTTGGCTACTGATCTCAGAGACCTGGGTTCGAGCCCCGGGTAAGGTATGGCTGTTTGTGTCGTTTTTCTGCTGAGGTCCTGCCATCCTCACAGACCTTCTACTATGGCATATAAACTGACAGGCTCCTGTCAGACCTTTGTGGCAAGCAGCTGCTTGAGGGGTATTTATTTATTACTTTTAAACTTCGAGAGAAAAAATATCATACGACTATTTTTAGATAAAAGAAATCGAAAATTAAAAGATTCACTTAAAGCTTTATAATTTTGGTATCATCTCAAAATTGACTCGAACTCTTTTGTTTTGAACTCTGAGCTTTTGGTAGAGATTCTTAGATTAAACGAATTGCCAGTTTAAAGATGTCCTAAAAACTCAGATTTCGGTAGAGTTAAGATAGCCAAGAACTCAATCGGCATCCAAGGCCCCAATTGATTTCTGGGTCTGGCTTCTTCTCCATTGGTGTTGATTCGTATTTGGTACAGGAAATCAATTGGCACCTTACACAGGGGCGGGGGTGGCTCAGTCGGAGGCGCGCCAGACTCATAATCTGTAGTTCCCAGGTTCGAGTCCCAGCTGGGTCAGCGTTGAGATTTATGTCCGCAAAATTCCCTGCCCACGGTCAGTAGGGGACACCGATGGGTTTGGAAAGACCGCCGTCCGTCGGATGGGACGTTAAGCAGTATCCCCGTGTGCGGGAGAGACATACCCTGTGCACGTTAGGTTGGGTTGTTTTACCTCTGAGCGGCACTTTTTTGCACACCATGGGCTAAATGGCCAGGTCACATGGACCCCGAAGGCTCAGAGAAGGTTGGGGGAGGGGACCCACTGAAACAGCTGTTGGGAGACAGATGGTAGCCTCCCGTCAAGGCCATCCAGCGTGTTCTTTAACGTGCACAGGGTATGGCTCTCCCACACACGGGGACACGGCTTAACGTCCCATCCGACGGACGGCGGCCTTCCCAAGCCCATCGGTGTTCCTACTGACCGTGGGCAGGGAATTTTGCGGAGATAAATCTCAACGCTGACCCAGCTGGGACTCGAACCTGGAAACTACAGATTACGAGCCTGGCGCGCTACCGACTGAGCCACCCCCGCCCCCCTGTGCACGTTAAAGAACACTCTGGATGGCCTTGACGGAATGCTACGATCTGTCTCCCAACAGCTGTTCCAATGGGTCCCCTCCCCCAACCTTCTCTGAGCCTTCGGGGTCCATGTGACCTGGCCATTTAGCCCATGGTGTGCTAAATACTGCCGCTCAGAGGTAAAACAACCCAATAAAAAGGCACCTTACACAACATCTGATTTCTCGCACTAAACATTTTAATTTTTTTAAATTGACATCATTGATAATTTTCTTTCTTCTTAGATGATTTCAAGATGGAGCCGATCACCTCAGAAAACCTTCGGAATGAAAAACCTTTTCTGAAGCTGGCAAAGAAACAGTTGAAAGAGCTCGAGTCACTGAAAAAGCGACATTATAAAGAGAAATCAGGGGTTCAGAAACAGCAGTGCCAAGCGATTGACAAGATTGTTAAAAGCAACAAGAAGTGAGTAAAAAAACTGTTGATATTACCAGAAAAATATTTCATTTTTTTGCTATTGCTATAGTAAACAATAATCGTTTAAATTTACCTTCAACTGAAAAGAAAAAAATTAGCATTTTAAATATTCGTTAAACATAATTTCAAAGATGACTTGATTCTTTTGATAAGAGTAAACCATTACTATTTTAATAGTCGAAAATTTATTTCCATGGTGTGCCCATTTTTGATAAGAGTAATTGATAACACCATTTCCATGGTGTGCCCATTCTTTTGATAAGAGTAAACCATTACTATTTTAATAGTCGAAAATTTATTTCCATGGTATAGTCGTTCCATCGGGGTCCCGTCCGACCAAGGTACCCCCCAATACCAGTCAGCGGAGCCCTCAACTACACTAAGGCCTAGTCGTTCCATCGGGGCCCTGTCCGATCAAGGTACCCTCCAATACCAGTCAGCGGAGCCTTCAACTTCACTAAGGCCTAGTCGTTCCATCAGGGCCCCGTCCGACCAAGGTACCTCCCAATACCAGTCAGCGGAGCCCTCAACTACACTAAGACCTAGTCGTTCCATCGGGGCCCTGTCCGATCAAGGTACCCTCCAATACCAGTCAGCGGAGCCTTCAACTTCACTAAGGCCTAGTCGTTCCATCAGGGCCCCGTCCGACCAAGGTACCTCCCAATACCAGTCAGCGGAGCCCTCAACTACACTAAGACCTAGTCGTTCCATCGGGGCCCTGTCCGATCAAGGTACCCTCCAATACCAGTCAGCGGAGCCTTCAACTTCACTAAGGCCTAGTCGTTCCATCAGGGCCCCGTCCGACCAAGGTACCTCCCAATACCAGTCAGCGGAGCCCTCAACTACACTAAGACCTAGTCGTTCCATCGGGGCCCTGTCCGATCAAGGTACCCTCCAATACCAGTCAGCGGAGCCTTCAACTTCACTAAGGCCTAGTCGTTCCATCAGGGCCCCGTCCGACCAAGGTACCTCCCAATACCAGTCAGCGGAGCCCTCAACTACACTAAGACCTAGTCGTTCCATCGGGGCCCTGTCCGATCAAGGTACCCTCCAATACCAGTCAGCGGAGCCTTCAACTTCACTAAGGCCTAGTCGTTCCATCAGGGCCCCGTCCGACCAAGGTACCTCCCAATACCAGTCAGCGGAGCCCTCAACTACACTAAGACCTAGTCGTTCCATCGGGGCCCTGTCCGATCAAGGTACCCTCCAATACCAGTCAGCGGAGCCTTCAACTTCACTAAGGCCTAGTCGTTCCATCGGGGCCCCGTCCGACCAAGGTACCCCCCAATACCAGTCAGCGGAGCCCTCAACTACACTAAGACCTAGTCGTTCCATCGGGGCCCTGTCCGATCAAGGTACCCTCCAATACCAGTCAGCGGAGCCTTCAACTTCACTAAGGCCTAGTCGTTCCATCGGGGCCCCGTCCGACCAAGGTACCCCCAATACCAGTCAGCGGAGCCTTCAACTACACTAAGGCCTAGTCGTTCCATCGGGGCCCTGTCCGATCAAGGTACCCTCCAATACCAGTCAGCGGAGCCTTCAACTTCACTAAGGCCTAGTCGTTCCATCGGGGCCCTGTCCGATCAAGGTACCCTCCAATACCAGTCAGCGGAGCCTTCAACTTCACTAAGGCCTAGTCGTTCCATCGGGGCCCTGTCCGATCAAGGTACCCCCAATACCAGTCAGCGGAGCCCTCAACTACACTAAGGCCTAGTCGTTCCATCGGGGCCCTGTCCGATCAAGTTACCCTCCAATACCAGTCAGCGGAGCCTTCAACTTCACTAAGGCCTAGTCGTTCCATCGGGGCCCCGTCCGACCAAGGTACCCCCCAATACCAGTCAGCGGAGCCCTCAACTACACTAAGGCCTAGTCGTTCCATCGGGGCCCTGTCCGATCAAGGTACCCTCCAATACCAGTCAGCGGAGCCTTCAACTTCACTAAGGCCTAGTCGTTCCATCGGGGCCCCGTCCGACCAAGGTACCCCCCAATACCAGTCAGCGGAGCCCTCAACTACACTAAGGCCTAGTCGTTCCATCGGGGCCCTGTCCGATCAAGGTACCCTCCAATACCAGTCAGCGGAGCCTTCAACTTCACTAAGGCCTAGTCGTTCCATCAGGGCCCCGTCCGACCAAGGTACCCCCCAATACCAGTCAGCGGAACCCTCAACTTCATTAAGGCCTGGTCGTTTATTTTAATAGTCGAAATGGTCGTTTTATTTTAATAGTCGACCCTCCTGCGAAAATTTATTTCCTGCGATAATTTCTTAACCTTTGGCTTGCATTAATGTCTCTGAGACTTTCTGCAAGGCTCAACTGTGCTTGCTCAACTCTTCAAACATCCTCCTGTCTGTCAATTGATGGGTGAAATTAAATTAAAATTAAAATGAATGACAAAAGCCAGATGCTCTGCAATTCAAGGACTGCACTACATCTATAAGGATAATGCCTAATCTCCACTACCTATGTCGAGAGCAAGACAACACCATATAGATACAGCTCACCCCACGACTACCTATGGTGAACAGTACTAGAAGTAAAGTTCATCCATCGGTCAAAACCGAAATTTAATCTTCCCCGGTTAGCCACAAACAAGGATATAGAATCCAAGTTGCTCGGCTCCCGTTGTGGGAACTCTTAGTCAGGCCTTTCTATCGGGGCCCCATCCGACCAAGGTACCTCCCAATACCAATCAGCAGAGCCCTCAACTTGACTAAGGCCTAGTCGTTCCATGGGGGCCCCGTCCGACCGAGTTACCCTCCAATACCAGTCAGCGGAGCCCTTAACTTCATTAAGGCCTAGTCGTTCCATCGGGGCCCCGTTCGACCAAGGTACCCTCCAATAGCAGTCAGCAGATCCCTCAACTTCACTAAGGCCTAGTCGTTCCATCGGAGCCCCGTCTGACCAAGGTACCCTCTAATACCAATCAGCAGAGCCCTCAACTTCACTATGGCCTAGTCGTTCCATCAGGGCCCCGTTCGACCAAGGTACCCTCCAATACCAATCAGCGAAGCCCTCAACTTCACTAAAGCCTAGTCGTTCCATCGGGGGCCCGTCCGACCAAGGTACCCTCCAATACCAATCAGCGGAGCCCTCAACTTCACTAAGGCCTAGTCGTTCCATCGGGAGCCCGTCCGACCAAGGTACCCTCCAATACCAGTCAGCGGAGCCCTCAACTTCACTAAAGCCTAGTCGTTCCATCGGGGGCCCATCCGACCAAGGTACCCTCCAATACCAATCAGCGGAGCCCTCAACTTCACTAAAGCCTAGTCGTTCCATCGGGGGCCCGTCCGACCAAGGTACCCTCCAATACCAATCAGCGGAGCCCTCAACTTCACTAAGGCCTAGTCGTTCCATCGGGAGCCCGTCCGACCAAGGTACCCTCCAATACCAGTCAGCGGAGCCCTCAACTTCACTAAAGCCTAGTCGTTCCATCGGGGTCCCGTCCGACCAAGGTAACCCCAATACCAGTCAGCGGAGTCTTCAACTTCACTAAGGCCTAGTCGTTCCATCGGGACCCCGTTCGACCAAGGTACCCTCCAATACCAGTCAGCGGAGCCCTCAACTTCACTGAGGCCTAGTCGTTCCATCGGGGTCCCGTCCGACCAAGGTACCCTCCAATACCAGTCAGCGGAGCCCTCAACTTCACTAAAGCCTAGTCGTTCCATCGGGGTCCCGTCCGACCAAGGTAACCCCAATACCAGTCAGCGGAGCCTTCAACTTTACTAAGGCCTAGTCATTCCATCGGGACCCCGTTCGACCAAGGTACCCTCCAATACCAGTCAGCGGAGCCCTCAACTTCACTAAAGCCTAGTCGTTCCATCGGGGTCCCGTTCGACCAAGGTACCCCCAATACCAGTCAGCGGAGCCCTCAACTACACTAAGGCCTTGTCGTTCCATCGGGGCCCCGTCCGACCAAGGTACCCCCCCAATACCAGTCAGCGGAGCCTTCAACTTCACTAAGGCCTAGTCGTTCCATCGGGGCCCCGTTCGACCAAGGTACCCCTACAATACCAGTCAGCGGAGCCCTCAACTTCATTAAAGTCTAGTCGTTCCATCGGGGTCCCGTCCGACTAAGGTACCCCCAATACCAGTCAGCGGAGCCCTCAACTACACTAAGGCCTTGTCGTTCCATCGGGGCCCCGTCCGACCAAGGTACCCCCCAATACCAGTCAGCGGAGCCTTCAACTTCACTAATGCCTAGTCGTTCCATCGGGGCCCCGTTCGACCAAGGTACCCCCCAATACCAGTCAGCGGAGCCTTCAACTTCACTAATGCCTAGTCGTTCCATCGGGGCCCCGTCCGACCAAGGTACCCCCCAATACCAGTCAGCGGAGCCTTCAACTTCACTAATGCCTAGTCTTTCCATCGGGGCCCCGTTCGACCAAGGTACCCCTACAATAATAGTCAGCGGAGCCTTCAACTTCACTAATGCCTAGTCGTTCCATCGGGGCCCCGTTCGACCAAGGTACCCCTACAATACCAGTCAGCGGAGCCTTCAATTCACTAATGCCTAGTCGTTCCATCGGGGCTCCGTTCGACCAAGGTACCCCCCCAATACCAGTCAGCGGAGCCTTCAACTTCACTAATGCCTAGTCGTTCCATCGGGGCCCCGTCTGACCAAGGTACCCCCCAATACCAGTCAGCGGAGCCTTCAACTTCACTAATGCCTAGTCGTTCCATCGGGGCCCCGTTCGACCAAGGTACCCCCCAATACGAGTCAGCGGAGCCTTCAACTTCACTAATGCCTAGTTGTTCCATCGGGGCCCCGTCCGACCAAGGTACCCCCCAATACCAGTCAGCGGAGCCTTCAACTTGACTAATGCCTAGTCGTTCCATCGGGGTCCCGTCCGACCAAGGTACCCTCCAATACCAGTCAGCGGAGCCCTCAACTTCACTAAAGCCTAGTCGTTCCATCGGGGTCCCGTCCGACCAACGTAACCCCAATACCAGTCAGCGGAGCCTTCAACTTTACTAAGGCCTAGTCGTTCCATCGGGACCCCGTTCGACCAAGGTACCCTCCAATACCAGTCAGCGGAGCCCTCAACTTCACTAAAGCCTAGTCGTTCCATCGGGGTCCCGTTCGACCAAGGTACCCCCAATACCAGTCAGCGGAGCCCTCAACTACACTAAGGCCTTGTCGTTCCATCGGGGCCCCGTCCGACCAAGGTACCCCCCCCCAATACCAGTCAGCGGAGCCTTCAACTTCACTAAGGCCTAGTCGTTCCATCGGGGCCCCGTTCGACCAAGGTACCCCTACAATACCAGTCAGCGGAACCCTCAACTTCATTAAAGCCTAGTCGTTCCATCGGGGTCCCGTCCGACTAAGGTACCCCCAATACCAGTCAGCGGAGCCCTCAACTACACTAAGGCCTTGTCGTTCCATCGTTGCCCCGTCCGACCAAGGTACCCCCCAATACCAGTCAGCGGAGACTTCAACTTCACTAATGCCTAGTCGTTCCATCGGGGCCCCGTTCGACCAAGGTACCCCCCAATACCAGTCAGCGGAGCCTTCAACTTCACTAATGCCTAGTCGTTCCATCGGGGCCCCGTCCGACCAAGGTACCCCCAATACCAGTCAGCGGAGCCTTCAACTTCACTAATGCCTAGTCTTTCCATCGGGGACCCGTTCGACCAAGGTACCCCTACAATACTAGTCAGCGGAGCCTTCAACTTCACTAATGCCTAGTCGTTCCATCGGGGCCCCGTTCGACCAAGGTACCCCTACAATACCAGTCAGCGGAGCCTTCAATTCACTAATGACTAGTCGTTCCATCGGGGCCCCGTTCGACCAAGGTACCCCCCCAATACCAGTCAGCGGAGCCTTCAACTTCACTAATGCCTAGTCGTTCCATCGGGGCCCCGTCTGACCAAGGTACCCCCCCAATACCAGTCAGCGGAGCCTTCAACTTCACTAATGCCTAGTCGTTCCATCGGGGCCCCGTTCGACCAAGGTACCCCCCAATAGCAGTCAGCGGAGCCTTCAACTTCACTAATGCCTAGTTGTTCCATCGGGGCCCCGTCCGACCAAGGTACCCCCAATACCAGTCAGCGGAGCCTTCAACTTCACTAATGCCTAGTCGTTCCATCGGGGCCCCGTTCGACCAAGGTACCCCTACAATACCAGTCAGCGGAGCCTTCAAATTCACTAATGCCTATTCGTTCCATCGGGGCCCCGTTCGACCAAGGTACCCCCCAATACCAGTCAGCGGAGCCTTCAACTTCACTAATGCCTAGTCGTTCCATCGGGGCCCCGTCCGACCAAGGTACCCCCCAATACCAGTCAGCGGAGCCTTCAACTTCACTAATGCCTAGTCGTTCCATCGGGGCCCCGTTCGACCAAGGTACCCCCCAATACCAGTCAGCGGAGCCTTCAACTTCACTAATGCCTAGTCGTTCCATCAGGGCCCCGTCCGACCAAGGTACCCCCCAATACCAGTCAGCGGAGCCTTCAACTTCACTAATGCCTAGTCGTTCCATCGGGGCCCCGTTCGACCAAGGTACCCCCAATACCAGTCAGCGGAGCCTTCAACTTCACTAGTGCCTAGTCGTTCCATCGGGGCCCCGTTCGACCAAGGTACCCCCCAATACCAGTCAGCGGAGCCTTCAACTTCACTAATGCCTAGTCGTTCCATCGGGGCCCCGTTCGACCAAGGTACCCCTACAATACCAGTCAGCGGAGCCTTCAACTTCACTAATGCCTAGTCGTTCCATCGGGGCCCCGTTCGACCAAGGTACCCCCCAATAAAAGTCAGCGGAGCCTTCAACTTCACTAATGCCTAGTCGTTCCATCGGGGCCCTGTCCGACCAAGGTACCCCCCAATACCAGTCAGCGGAGCCTTCAACTTCACTAATGCCTAGTCGTTCCATCGTGGCCCCGTTCAACCAAGGTACCCTACAATACCAGTCAGCGGAGCCTTCAACTTCACTAATGCCTAGTCGTTCCATCGGGGCCCCGTTCGACCAAGGTACCCCCCAATACCAGTCAGCGGAGCCTTCAACTTCACTAATGCCTAGTCGTTCCATCGGGGCCCCGTTCGGCCAAGGTACCCCTACAATACCAGTCAGCGGAGCCTTCAACTTCACTAATGCCTAGTCGTTCCATCGGGGCCCCGTTCGACCAAGGTACCCCCCAATACCAGTCAGCGGAGCCTTCAACTTCACTAATGCCTAGTCGTTCCATCGTGGCCCCGTCCGACCAAGGTACCCCCCAATACCAGTCAGCGGAGCCTTCAACTTCACTAATGCCTAGTCGTTCCATCGGGGCCCCGTTCGACCAAGGTACCCCTACAATACCAGTCAGCGGAGCCTTCAACTTAACTAATGCCTAGTCGTTCCATCGGGGCCCCGTCCGACCAAGGTACCCCCCAATACCAGTCAGCGGAGCCTTCAACTTCACTAATGTCTAGTCGTTCCATCGGGGCCCCGTTCGACCAAGGTACCCCCAATACCAGTCATAGGAGCCTTCAACTTCACTAATGCCTAGTCGTTCCATCGGGGCCCCGTTCGACCAAGGTACCCCCCAATACCAGTCAGCGGAGCCTTCAACTTCACTAATGCCTAGTCGTTCCATCGGGGCCCCGTTCGACCAAGGTACCCCTACAATACCAGTCAGCGGAGCCTTCAACTTCACTAATGCCTAGTCGTTCCATCGGGGCCCCGTTCGACCAAGGTACCCCCCAATACCAGTCAGCGGAGCCTTCAACTTCACTAATGCCTAGTCGTTCCATCGGGGCCCCGTTCGACCAAGGTACCCCTACAATACCAGTCAGCGGAGCCTTCAACTTCACTAATGCCTAGTCGTTCCATCGGGGCCCCGTTCGACCAAGGTACCCCCCAATACCAGTCAGCGGAGCCTTCAACTTCACTAATGCCTAGTCGTTCCATCGGGGCCCTGTCCGACCAAGGTACCCCCCAATACCAGTCAGCGGAGCCTTCAACTTCACTAATGCCTAGTCGTTCCATCGTGGCCCCGTTCAACCAAGGTACCCTACAATACCAGTCAGCGGAGCCTTCAACTTCACTAATGCCTAGTCGTTCCATCGGGGCCCCGTTCGGCCAAGGTACCCCTACAATACCAGTCAGCGGAGCCTTCAACTTCACTAATGCCTAGTCGTTCCATCGGGGCCCCGTTCGACCAAGGTACCCCCCAATACCAGTCAGCGGAGCCTTCAACTTCACTAATGCCTAGTCGTTCCATCGTGGCCCCGTCCGACCAAGGTACCCCCCAATACCAGTCAGCGGAGCCTTCAACTTCACTAATGCCTAGTCGTTCCATCGGGGCCCTGTTCGACCAAGGTACCCCCCAATACCAGTCAGCGGAGCCTTCAACTTCACTAATGCCTAGTCGTTCCATCGGGGCCCCGTTCGACCAAGGTACCCCCCAATACCAGTCAGCGGAGCCTTCAACTTCACTAATGCCTAGTCGTTCCATCGGGGCCCCGTTCGACCAAGGTACCCCTACAATACCAGTCAGCGGAGCCTTCAACTTCACTAATGCCTAGTCGTTCCATCGGGGCCCCGTTCGACCAAGGTACCCCCCAATACCAGTCAGCGGAGCCTTCAACTTCACTAATGCCTAGTCGTTCCATCGGGGCCCCGTTCGACCAAGGTACCCCTACAATTTCAGTCAGCGGAGCCTTCAACTTCACTAATGCCTAGTCGTTCCATCGGGGCCCCGTTCGACCAAGGTACCCCCCAATACCAGTCAGCGGAGCCTTCAACTTCACTAATGCCTAGTCGTTCCATCGGGGCCCTGTCCGACCAAGGTACCCCCCAATACCAGTCAGCGGAGCCTTCAACTTCACTAATGCCTAGTCGTTCCATCGTGGCCCCGTTCAACCAAGGTACCCTACAATACCAGTCAGCGGAGCCTTCAACTTCACTAATGCCTAGTCGCTCCATCGGGGCCCCGTTCGACCAAGGTACCCCCAATACCAGTCAGCGGAGCCTTCAACTTCACTAATGCCTAGTCGTTCCATCGGGGCCCCGTTCGGCCAAGGTACCCCTACAATACCAGTCAGCGGAGCCTTCAACTTCACTAATGCCTAGTCGTTCCATCGGGGCCCCGTTCGACCAAGGTACCCCCCAATACCAGTCAGCGGAGCCTTCAACTTCACTAATGCCTAGTCGTTCCATCGTGGCCCCGTCCGACCAAGGTACCCCCCAATACCAGTCAGCGGAGCCTTCAACTTCACTAATGCCTAGTCGTTCCATCGGGGCCCTGTTCGACCAAGGTACCCCCCAATACCAGTCAGCGGAGCCTTCAACTTCACTAATGCCTAGTCGTTCCATCGGGGCCCCGTCCGACCAAGGTACCCCCCAATACCAGTCAGTGGAGCCTTCAACTTCACTAATGCCTAGTCGTTCCATCGGGGCCCCGTTCGACCAAGGTACCCCCCAATACCAGTCAGCGGAGCCTTCAACTTCACTAATGCCTAGTCGTTCCATCGGGGCCCTGTCCGACCAAGGTACCCCCCAATACCAGTCAGCGGAGCCTTCAACTTCACTAATGCCTAGTCGTTCCATCGTGGCCCCGTTCAACCAAGGTACCCTACAATACCAGTCAGCGGAGCCTTCAACTTCACTAATGCCTAGTCGTTCCATCGGGGTCCCGTTCGACCAAGGTACCCCCCAATACCTCAGCGGAGTCTTCAACTTCAATAAAGTCAGAAATTAGCATAAAAATGAGTAAAAATATCCGACATACAGGCCTCTAGAAATAAAAGTGCCTAGGGCCTACGAAGGTCTTAAAACGACCCTGGTTGCAATTATCAGATGTAGTTGTATTATAAAAATCGCTAATATCCGGGATATTGCCAGCAAGACTACAGTGGACCCATTTTACAAAACTTCCCAAGATCATCAAGCAAGAAATAAAGAGATCTAGTACAGTCGCTCAAAATAATATCCGAACACTACGGTTGATTACAGAATTCAGAAAAAATATTTGGCAACGATTTTTTTTAGAAATTAGTGATCTGGCAACCTTTGTGTCACGTGATACGAAGGTTGCCAGGTCACTCATTTCTAAAAAAATCGTTGCCAGATATTTTTTTCTGAATTCTGTGATCAACCATAGTGTTCAGATGCTTTTTTTTTAATATATATATAATGCGTATGAATATATAATGCAATGAATATGGAGCGTGTGCAGTTACCGTTCACAGCAAACTGGAGCGGTTGCGGTTAATGTTCACCGCACCTTGGATCGTGTGAGCTCACAAAGACCTAGATCGTGTGGGCTCACTCACAGAAATATTGAGCGTGTGCAGTTACCGTTCACAGCAAACTGGAGCGTGTGCAGTAACTGCACACGCTCCAGTTTGCTGTGAACGGCAACTGGAGCGTGTACAGTTGCTGTACACGCTCCAGATATTTTTTCTGAATTCTGTAATCACGTGACACGAAGGTTGCCAGATCACTAATTTCTAAAAAAATCGTTGCCTGATATTTTTTCTGAATTCTGTAATCAACCATAGAGTTCGGACACTTTTTTCAGCGACTGTACAAATGTGCTCTGTTTGCCTCTCTATTCTGAGTATTGAAAGTTGTTCTACCCCGAACAACTTTAAAATACCACAAGAACTCTTTCATTATTTCAACATATTGGCAAATAAAAATTCAAATGTTTGTGATTTTTTTATATAACAGTTTATCTCTGATTGAATAAAATTTGATATTACAAAAAATTACGTAAAACTGAATATTATAAAAAATTAGGTAAAATTGCTTATTATAAATATTTGGTGGCACTGGATATTACAAAAAAAGTCAGGTGAAATTTAAAATTATACATAATAGGCGAAATTCCGCTTTATAAAATAGTAATTCTGTCGTTTTCAGTGTAAAAATATTCGTAATAAATTACGCCTTTGTTAAACTAGGAATGCCTACTGCTGGTTAAAAAACACGCTGATGGCTTTGATATAGTGTTGCCATCTGTCTCTTAACATCTATCTTGTATCCACTAGACAGGTGTTAAATATCCACCATAAAGTAACCCATCCCCGACCTGCCCATGATCAGTAGGGAACACCGATGGGCTTGGAAAGGCCGCCGTTCGTCGGATGGGACGTTAAGCCGTGGCTCCATGTACGGGAGAGTCATATCCTGTGCACGTTAAAGAACACACTGAATGGCCTTGACGGGAGGCTACCATCTGTCTCCCAACAGCTGTTCCATTGGGTCTCCTCCCCCAACCTTCTCGGAGCCTTCGGGGTCTTTGTGACCTGGCCATTTAGCCCATTATGTGCAAAAAAGTGTCGCTCAGTGGTAAAACAACCCAATGTTGAAGAACACGTTGGATGGCCTTGACGGGAGGCTACCATCTGTCTCCCAACAGCTGTTCCAGTGGGTCCCCTCCCCCAACCTTCTCTGAGCCTTCGGGATCCTTGTGACCTGGCCATTTAGCCCATGGTGTGCAAAAACGTGCCGCTCAGTGGTAAAACAACCCAACGTTGAAGAACACGCTGGATGGCCTTGACGGGAGGCTACCATCTGTCTCCCAACAGCTGTTCCAGTGGGTTGTTGGGTTGTTTTACCTCTGAGCGGCACTTTTTTGCACACCATGGGCTAAATGGCCAGGTCACATGGACCCCGAAGGCTCAGAGAAGGTTGGGGGAGGGAACCCACTGGAACAGCTGTTGGGAGACAGATGATAGCCTCCCGTCAAGGCCATCCAGCGTGTTCTTTAACGTGCACAGGTTATGGCTCTCCCACACACGGGGCCACGGCTTAACGTCCCATCCGACGGACGGCGGCCTTCCAAGCCCATCGGTGTCCCCTACTGACCGTGGGCAGGGCGGGGAATTTTTGCGGAGATAAATCTCAACGCTGACCCAGCTGGGACTCGAACCTGGGAACTACAGATTACGAGCCTGGCGCGCTACCGACTGAGCCATCCCCGCCCCTGTTCCAGTGGGTCCCCTCCCCCAACCTTCTCTGAGTCTTCGGGGTCCTTGTGACCTGGCCATTTAGCCCATGATGTGCAAAAAAGTGCCGCTCAGAGGTAAAACAACCCAACGTTGAAGAACACGCTGGATGGCCTTGACGGGAGGCTACCATCTGTCTCCCAACAGCTGTTCCAGTGGGTCCCCTCCCCCAACCTTCTCTGAGTCTTCGGGGTCCTTGTGACCTGGCCATTAGCCCATGGTGTGCAAAAAAGTGCCGCTCAGAGGTAACAACAACCAACAACCCATCCCCCCTACTCCTTCTTTTAAAGGAGAAGTTTTGAGGAAGGATTATTTCTTTGAGGCCTTTGTAACTTGGAATTTCCCTTGCGATCCGAGCAGTTCTGAACTTTCTTTGGTCTCTACTAAAACGACTCAATATCTAGCTAATCGTTTCCTTCTTCCTTCTTCCAGGAACGATCTTGCCAACGATCCGAAAGTGCGTGAGCTGGTGGTGGAGCAAATGCGTCAGTGGTCCGAGTTACTCGACAAGCACCGGAAGGAGGAATGGGAATTGCTCAAGAATCAAGTGACGCAGCAGGGAGACATCCTGAAGAGATTGATGGAACTCGCTCAAGCCGGGCAGATGAAGCATCTCGAGCAGAAGTTTGAAAAGTAAGTGATCGTGAATGCTCAAAGGTTTCGAAACCGTCAGAAAATTGGCTCCAAAGGAAATTAATAGCGAACTAGAAGAATAATATATCGTCACTGGCAAATGTGGAATGTTGGTTTTTAAAAAGAATGGGAGATTCTCGTTTTCAGATTTAAGCAACCCTTGAACGATTAAAATAGGGTGTGGGGGTGATTCATTCGGTAGCGCACCAGGCTCATAATCTGCAGTTCCCAATTTCAAGTTTGAACTGCGCCTGCATAATGCTTAAGTATTTTCTTAAGAATATGCTTAAGAATTTTCTTCGCTATTCTTTGTTCTGCTCTCGGGGAAGAAAGAGGACACCACTGGTTAAAAAGTCTCTGTACATCGGGGGACGTTAAGGAGTGGCTCCATGTGCATGAGAACCATACACGTGCATGTTGAAAGAACATACTGGATGGAATTGACAGGAGGATAGCATCCCTATCCACCAAC
>JAWZYU010000965.1:0-59000 GCA_038380435.1 Ryuthela nishihirai | reverse complement strand
CCACAAGGGTTCAGAAAAGGTTAAAGAGATGGAGGGGGGGGGGGGGGGGCATTAGACAGCTATCAGTAGTCTGCTGTAAATGCAGAAACACCAATGAGCTTCCTGTCATGACCAACCAGCATGCTCTTTAATGTGTGTAGAGTATGGCTCTCCTGAACTTAATGTCCCATCTAATGTACAGTGGTCTTTTCAAGCCCACACATTTCCTTTCTCACGGGAAGAGTGAGGGTTTAGCGGAGATAGATTTCAACAAAGGTATGGATGGAACTCAAACCTGGGATCTATTCAGAATAACTAAGCAATCTGTACTCAATGCACAGAATGGGTGAATTATTGCTTCTCCTATCTATTGTGAATTGTCCATCATGCCTATTGCAATAACAGTCAGACCTCTGCCAGACATAGATTTTCTACATTACTGATGGCTGACATGAGTGAAAACTAGAAGAACACACATTGCCTCTTAGTGAATATGGGAATCTAATTTTGAAAGCGAATGACATTCATTTATCTACTTTTGCACCCTTTAAAAGTTTTAGTTACTTTTACTAATGGATGAAAGAGAAGATGCAAAATAGTACTATTTTATTAGTAACATAAAAAGTAATTTTCTTTTATTCCTTAAAATTAACAATTTCTTTTCTCACATCCCATTGAGAAAAGGAGGTAGATTGTTGCTGTCAGTGGAATATCTCTTGGCACTCTACCACTAAAAGTTCAAATTTCTACCATAAACAGATTACTTGCAATATTGATCAAAAGTTTCACATTTGCCATATTTAGTGTCCTCTAAACGATGTAAACTAAAACTACCTATAGATATGAAAAAAGTGAAGCAGGCTTCACGTTTGCCTGGAGATGTACGACTCTGGCGTCAAGGTCAGTTCTTGTGGCTCAACCCTTTCTCCCCATAATAAGAAACTACTGTTCTACTATGAGTTTCAAACTTTATGAGATATGATGTGGCTTGTTCAAAGGAAGTTTGTCCTAAAATGTTCAATGAAGTGATTAAATATTTCATTAATACACTTATGCAACTAAAAATAATTTTTCAGTTCTCTTACAACTAAACAGTTGTATTTCCCAAGGTAAGGGGAAACTCATTGTTGCCATTGTAAACCTCATGACCTTCACATTCCACTCCTCAAATTTTGAATTTCTAACATAAATACATCATTTGAAATAATCATTTAAAATTTTGCAATTTTCAACTTTTTCGACCATTTTAACACTAGCAGTTTAACTATTTGGAGATTCAGAAAGTGGAAATTGTAATATTTCATCAATACCTATCCAACCCAAAAAGAATTTTTACTTTATCTCTAAAAAAGTTAAATTTCTACAGATGGACAAATAAACAATAGAGTGAAATATTATTTCATTTTTTTAAAAAAGGAGATAAAAACTACTTTAGAAAATGAAAAAAAAATTGAAAATTTATTGATGATATTCATTTAAAAAAATGCATTGGACATAAAGGAATGAATTAAAAAAAAACTTAGTTGAAAGAAATGATATTTTTCCTCACAAAGCAAATATTAATTTAAAAAATTCATCAAGTGCTGGATAAAAAACTAATTATATCTGTTAAATTTTAAGTCATGGAGATTGTGAAGTTTAGAAAGTAGTAGAGGGAGGTACCTGGATAATGAAAAAAAAAATAGTGTCTTCCAATAAAGGCCTTAACTGGCAAAATAGTTAGGTAGCTAGCGAATATTTCAGCAAGGCAAACTTTGTGTGCTGTGCTAGCTCTAACTGAGGCAGTGGTTAGCAGTGACTTCGGTCTTAGTAGGGCATTTCTTTGTATGAGAATGCCTGTAAGAGCTAGGAGTAGCTTCTAGAATTCTTCTCTGTCCTATATGTCACAAAAAAAAAGAATTGCAGATAACTGCATTTAAAACAACAAAATTTACTCAGGAGAATTTACAAATTATATTCCGATAAATTTTTATCTAATATTCAGTAAGCAAATTATTTTTTTTGTTCTTTGAATACATTTTTTATCATATTTTTTTAGTTAATTATTAGTCATTAATACACAATTAGACTGATTTCTTTTCCTTGCATACAATAGACTCAAATATTTGTGAAACTGTGATGGTTATTAAGCAGCCAATACATGTGGATGCTGATAACATGATGGAATTTGGATAAGGCCTTGTGGATGTCATTGCAGATAAAACATTGTGGATGCAGAGAGAACTTTTGCTATATGTGCAGGACTCTACTTATTGCACTATTGTACAACTGCTTTAGTTAAATTTGGTTGCTTTCCATTGGGTTATGCTTCTGAGAAGAAATATCACAATTTCAGCAAGCTGAATTTTGAACCAGGATATTTACTGAAATGTCCAAGATTTTATCAGTCAAAATCTGGACACCCTACCTATATCCAGAAACTTCACATGTCCTAGCTGTGTCAACAGCACTTTTGTTAAAAATGAGTGAAATCAGGAATATAACTCCATGATCAGTGAGGGATTACTGAATTAATTAATTAGTGCTACAAGAACAACCATTATTCAGTGTTGACAACCGAGTGTGAATTTATAAATAGACTGTAAATGAACTGATTTAATAACTAAGGCAATGAGTTTACATAAATTATAAACAAACTTAAATACCACTTATTCTAAACACCATATTCATTCATCTGTGCTAAATGATTCTGATAATCATAATTACTAAACTGATAAACCAATAACATTTGAAAACTGATTCACAAATCAATGGTGGAACATTTACCAGATACCTTACCACTAGCTATACATAAAAAAATGTAAGAAAGAACAATCTCTACACTGATATAGATGAACTATTATTTTTTCTACCAAATAAAATTTCTTTACCAACATAAAACAACTATTCTTTTATCACTTCTGCACACCAAGAGAAAACCTTTTTCCCATTAATTTTCAACTATCAACTGTATTCTTCTTTTTTTTTCAATCCTTTGCAATCCATACATGATGTAATTTATACTAAATACGATGTCTTATGTGTCTCATAGTAAGCGATCATGCTTTCATTATTGCATGTTCATTGTCTGCTTCAATATTATTAAGATATAATTGTTCATTCATTTCACATCAGATGCAAGCACCTATCTGTAGTGTGTGGGGTTGATATAATCCAAGATGGTTTCAGCATCCCTTAAGGAACTGTTGTTAAACTTCTTATAAGAAAATCAGAAGATTTTATTACTTAATTTCTTTTTTTTACTTATCTTCCTATTGCTTTTCACTTATCATTTGTTAGTTTTTCAAAACATTTGTTCCTCCATATCCTTTGAACACAATGGACAAATTTAATAACTTATGTGTCAAATGAAAGCTTGTGACATGGGGGGAGTTATAGGCTATAAAAATAATCCCCCTGCTTTCTTCCCCTACAAATATGGAGAAATATCAAAACAATTGTTCTGCCATATCTTCAGAACACAAGGGCCAAAGGTAATGGCTATGCATCGAATGAAAAGTTATGACATGAGGAGTATCACAGGTTATAAAAATTCCCCCCTTGCTTTTTAACCCCCCCCCCCCAACTTTCCCCCTGAAAAAGGGTAAATATGTGAAGGATTGTTCAACTATATCCTTTAAATGCGAAGGCTGAACATAACAAGTTAAACTTGTGACATGGGGGGGGGGCATGTCACAAATTTAATAAATAATTTATAAAAAATAAGTAATAAAAATAAGTCATAAAAATACACCCTTTTGCTTTCATCCCCTAAGAGAGAGGAAATGTGAACATTATTCTTATATCTACTGAACACAAGGGCTTACAGTTATGGGTGAGGTACTGAATAAAAGTTCATATGAGGACTGTCATAGACTACTTTGAATTACATAATATTTAGAAAACAGAGCAATTAGTATAATATAATTTAATATCATGATTATGCTGTAATTAAAAATATTATAGCACCTGAATGCACCATTATGTCCTTAATGCAAAAATAGAAATCTGCTTATGATAAATTTCAGAGCTCTAAGATCTGATATCATCTAAATAATATGCTCTTTTTCGTATTAGGTTTATTCAGTTGTAAGGATGTTAATTACCTGCTAGCACACTCATCATTGCTGTAACTTTAGTTTTCCAACAGATATCAGTCCTGGTTAGATATGAAGTAGTATTATTCCTTGGATGTCATGCTTTTCTTGAATCCCAACTCTGTGCTGGATTAAAATTGTTCTCACTATATGGTGGGCACTTAACACTCAGATTCCAACTATGCTGAGATGACATCAACTTTACTGAGTATGAGGCAGCTGCTTCTTTTTTTGATGCATTCTTAGCACTACTGCAGATTATTTTCATAATGTGGTAATCAGGCCTACATTTAACTTGCAAGCCTTTTATTTTGCCTTAACTGGCAGAGTGATTTGGAAGTTAGTGACTGTTCCAGCAAGGCAAACTTTGTGTATTGCGTTAGCTCTAACTGAGGCAGTGGTTAGCAGTGACTTCGGCCTTAGTAGGGCATGATGTCCTTGTATGAAAAGGTCTGTAAAAGCTAGGAGCAGCTTCTAGAATTCTTCTCTGCCTTATATCTTGCCAAATCAAATTAAAAAAAAACATTGAAATTTAAAAAAAGTTTTAACACTACATAAACTAAAAGCATTCTGCAATATGGTTTGATTCAACACTTGCAGGACTTCTACAGGTAAGTCCAATTAAATTATATCAAAAAATATTAATTTGGATTAAAGTAATGTATGCAACACCAACATAACCCCCCTTCCAGCAGCTTGGAACCTTCTATTATGTAAGCAAGGGTGGGTTGCTTTCCCTCTGGGCAGCACTTTTTTGCACACAATGGGATAAATGGCCAAGTCACAAGAACCCTGAAGGCTCAGAGAAGGTTGGGGGAGGGGACCCACTGGAACAGCTGTTGGGAGACAGATGGTAGCCTCCTATGAAGGCCATCCAGAGTGTTCATTCCATGTGCGGGAGAGCCATCTGCACACAGGGTCCAAGGCATAACATCCCATTCGACAGAAGGCGGCCTTTCCAAGCCCATTGGTGTTCCCTACTGACAGTGGGCAGTCTGACCAATTGGACTGAAACCTGGGAACTGCAGATTAGAGCCTGGCATGCTACCGACTGAGTCACCCCTGCCCCATATAAGCAAGAGTTGAACTAATGACACCACTAGAGGACCCGAAGTACACAAACTTGTGTATTACCCCTTAACCATGCCCATAGAAGCCCCACAAATGTTAGGGTGAATGTAGTTGCAGAATACTTTTACTTTCAGTTTAAGCAGTGTTAAAACTTTTATTTAAACTTCAAAATTATAAGTTAAATTATGAAATATATCTGCCATTATCAAAATAATCTGCAATAGTGCTCAGAACACATCAAGAGAGGAAGCAGTTGGGAGAGCCCATACTAACTCAGTGAAGGTAATGTCATCTCAGTGTGGAATCTGAGTGTTAAGAGCCTGCAGGACAATGAAAACAACTTTAAGTCAGCGCAGAGTTGGGATTCAAGAAAAGCATGCCACCCAAAGAATAACACCACTCCATCATGTGCATCTAACCAGGACTAGTATCTGTTGGGAAACTAACAGCTACAGCAACAACGAGTGTGCCTGCAAGTAATTAACATCCCTACAACTTAAGTAATATGAAATAGACTTGTTCATCTTCACGTGTGTGAAAGGTACAGAATTAAGTCACCCAGTACAAAAAGGAACAAATTATTTAGATGACATCAGAGCTTAGAGTTCTGAAATTTAGTGAAACCATATTTCTGTTTTTCCATTTTTTTTTAAATTCTAAATTGCCTTTATTTGTTTCTATAACTTCTTTCATACAAAATTGAGTCTCACAAAGCTAAAAAGCTTGTCTGCAGGAATCCAAATACAGTGTACGTACAAATACAGTAAAACGTTATAATTTTATAAAAGTAAACTCAATATTGCATTTAAATGATACCACAGAGTAAACAGTTTTTAAATATTTTCTAGAAGCCATGTCTTGAAAAAAATTTTAAGTCTCTAATTATTTTAAAATCAAATAACTCCTCAGGGATACTACACTGGTGAACACAGAGAGAATTTCATATTTTCTAAAATTTTTCACATAATTATTCTTAAAATGTGGAAATTTGAATTTATCTTTAGATTTATATCTAATATTTTTATGATTAATCTTGAATTTATAAGTATTAATTTGTATTTATATAGTTAACTGATAGGAAATATATTCATAATAGCATTGATAGGAGTTACTTTTCTGTTGGTTGGCACAATGTCTAACAATTGTATTTTGAATGTTTTTATTTTAGCTATATGTGAACAGTAAGTTTTACCATAAATAGTTAAACCTTCCAAGGTCCAACTATTTTTTCACTTTGATCAGGCAAAAAAAAAATTACTTTAGAACTTTTTTGCCAAATAACTAATGAAAGGAATTATGGTGTTATATACCAAATTAATCACATTTAATTCTGGATATTCTGAAAATAAAATATTTAACAAAAGAGATGACAAGTTTTATTTTAATAGGACTTTTTTAGAGTCATATAGTAAAAAATGCATCTGGCAACACATATAAAAATTTATTTAAAAAACTCTAATAGACAGAAATGATTATAATGCTCATGAATAGAAAGGTTATTTATTTCTGAACTAGCTGAACGTACTCGGCGCTGCCCGGGAATAACTTTTAATCTGTATATTCTTATTTTCACTGCACTAAAGCTAAATTTTGTACTGGTATAAATTTTGTATCCCCCCCCCCCCAACACATTAGCACAGAGTTTCAACAGGAAGAAATATGCTCGGTGTTTGTTTGGATCTTTGTTGATGTCAGTGAGTTCTCTCATAACCCGTAGCTTAGTTTCTTTGTAAGCTATCAGGATTTTTACTTGTTACCATATATTTTGCTGCCCGGCTCCCATGATATTTGTCTGCGTGTTCCAAATTTCTTGCACAGCATCTCCTGTATGCCCTAGTGATTGGTTTAAAAATCAGGTTCTCGCTTGGCCCGTGGCTTCATTTCTACACAAATTGTGACAGCTTGTGTCTCACTTTTAATCTGCATATTCTGTTGCTTCCTGCACTAATGGTTAGTTACCTCCCAGAAACAAAATAAATGACGATTTTGTTGAACTATGGAAGATGATATCACAATATGGGACACAGGTGACCTTTGTGTAACAAATATTTAGCATTTTCTCTTATCTTGTACAAATACTAACTCAGTGAAGGTGATGTCATCTACTTCAATAGTTTTAAATAGTTTTCAAAAGGTTCCTGAAATCTAGGTGGGGTGAAATCTAGAACCCTTTCACAAGGATTGAAACCAAAGTTATAATTAATTAACAAGAGAAGGATGTCAATCAGGCTCACCACAATTCTTGACTCTAAAGATTTAGTCTAAAAGTAAATTTCCTTGTGATCAAAAGATAAAAAAAAAATAAATAAATAGGGCAAATGTGGATTAAAAGTTCTTAATAGATTGGTAATTCTGGGTATGAAATGATCTCCTTTATTCCATGATAAAGCATTCTTCCAAAGAAAGAACACTTATTTACTAGAAAGGTAGCCATAGCTTAGGAATGGATTCAGTGGTATCCACGATAGTCTGCAGAGTTACACAATTAATGTAACTCTGCAGACTATTGTATCAATAAACTTTTTTGCGTTGATTTATATTACAACCACACAATAATCTGCTATTGAAAAAAAAAATACTGCAAGATCATAGATATAGAGAGTATCTACACCAGAATTTCAACCAGTCTATTCTGAAGACCAGTTTTTCTCTTGGAATGTAATTGTTACTTTCTATAGCACTTCTTTTACAGACATTCTCACATGTCTTGTGGTTAATCAGAGCAACTTTTCTTCTTTTCTAATATTTTTCTCAAGTTTTTTAGTTTTTTTTTTCAAATTACCAATAATAATATTTTATATTTAAGATTAGTATTAATGACAATTAAGCCTAGAATTGATGAAATTATTAACAATTCTCAACATTACCCTTTTCATTA
Organism: Ryuthela nishihirai; assembly: GCA_038380435.1. Lineage (NCBI taxonomy): Eukaryota > Metazoa > Arthropoda > Arachnida > Araneae > Heptathelidae > Ryuthela > Ryuthela nishihirai. Next base: position 50,996 of record JAWZYU010000965.1, on the reverse strand, counting down.
CATTAAGTTATATTAATACATCATATAAACCAAATTGTCATGAAGCCACTATATTAATAAAAAAAAAAAGTGGACAAATGTGATAAAAAAAAAACACCATTTCTCTCTCTCAGATTTGAACTCAGGGTCTCCTGGTTATGTGCCAGCTGCTCTACTAGTAATATCCAGTAAAAAATAGGGAATTTTGATGTCGATTTCAATTTTAGAGGAAAAATTGTCTGAGCTGGGTGGGATATGAACCCACGACCTCCTGATAACATGTCAGGTACTCTGAACCACTGAGCTACTGGCTGCCGATCACGATTTCCTCATTTAACGCTATGAACAATTCCCTTTATGTCACATTTAGGTGTTATTTTAGCAATTTTTAGCCATAGTGGCTTTTTATTTGCCAACATATGGAAAGCATGCCTTACAAGTATGCTAATGGTAATATATTGAGATAAACTCAGATAAATTCGACAGTTCAACATCCAGTAATAAATGGCACTTTTGACGTTGATTTCAATTTTAGAGGAAAAATTGTCTGAACCGGGCGGGATATGTGGGTCTGTGTATCAGTGGTCCAGAGCACCTGACATGTTATCAGGTCGTGGGTTCATATCCCACCCAGCTCAGACAATTTTTACTCTAAAATTGAAATCGACGTCAAAAGTGTCTATTTATTACTGGATGTTGAACTGTCGAATTTATCTGAGTTTATCTCAATATATTATCATTAGCATACTTTTAAGGCATGCTTTCCATCTATTGGCAAATAAAAAAGCCGTTAGGGCTAAAAATTGCCTAAAATAACGCCTACATGTGACATAAAGGGTATGTTCATATTATTATAGCATATTATTATAGCATATTATAGCATTAATTAGAGGAAATCTTGATCAGCGGCCAGTAGCTCAGTAGTCCAGAGCACCTGACATGTTATCAGGAGGTCGTGGGTTCATATCCCATTCAGCTCAGATAATTTTTCCTCTAAAATTGAAATCGACATCAAAAGTGCCTATTTATTATTGGACGTTGAACTGTCGAATTTATCTCAGTTTATCTCAATATTTATTACTGTTCTACTAGTTAAGCTAAACACTTTTGCATTTACCTAAATAAGGTTATGAAGAATAAATCTTCTTCCAGGTAGTTCATATGGTAAGGGAGCTACCAGGTTGCATAAAAATTGCCAAGTTCCCTGTTGGTTTACATGGTAGTACCCCAACCATATGAATTACCTGGAAGAGAAAAATCTACCCTATTTCCTTCATAACCTTATTTGTGGAAATGCCACTGCTTTAATTTACCTGGTAGAGAAAATGGCACCATACCTCAGAAGGTTCCAAGCTCAAGTCTGGTAGACAGATGGCATCTTTTATTTTTTTTTCCTTTCACACAATTTCTGATTAATATATTAATATGCAATTACATTATGAATAATAATACTGAAAAATTTAAACTTGTTTCTGTTTTCTTTATTACAAGTGGCATTATGGAGACATACTGTTATGGGACACAAAAATTCTAGGAACTATTGATTTAATTAGAAAATGTTTGTGAACTACTGTCCTAAGTAATTGAATTATAATGAGCTTTAAGCCTTGAGGCACTTATAAGCATATAAGTTTATGATCCATGTATATCAAATTATTCTCTCTTTCAGTGTTACTAACAAATTTTATACCTCATATAAAACTAATTTTACTTAAATACTCTATTATAAATGATACAAACATCTTCAAAAAACTTAAAATTTATAATCACAATATAACCATTGTTTGAATTAATGATCTTTGTGATATAATCAAAGGGATCTGGGTTTGAGTCTTGGGTAAAGTATGGTTGTTTGTGTTGTCTTTCTGCTCAGGTCCTGCCATCCTCACAGATCTTCTCTGGCATATGAACTCAGACTCCTGTCAAACCTCTGTGGCAAGCAGCTGCTTGAGGGGGAATTTTTTTACATAATAATTTCCAAGTGTTCAGCTTAAAATTTTAAAACTTTGTTACTGTTCTAAACTCTTGAAAAAGACATTTTAAATCATATATAAAGTAGTAATACTCTTAACTATTTATACAATTATTTTATGCCATTAACTTTTTTCCTCATGACTGACAACAACTGCACAATTTTGTCAATGTTTTATTGTCTTAAACTGATTTTGGGCTTGAATTTTAATGTTTCTTTATTAAATTGTTACATAAATAAAATTTCTGTATGAGTAAAGCTTTTGAATTTAGGTAAATTTTAAAAATGTTACTTGCAATTTTGAAAATAAAGAATTATTAAAAAGGTCATATTCACAAAATTTAAGAGCTCATAATAACTTTGCAGGAAAAAATTTGTTTGGTCATAAATTTGCAAATAAACTTTATTCTTTTTCTTCTTCACTTTAATTGTAATATTTGATTTAAAATGCAATATGTAACAGTCAGACAATGTGAGTCCACCCCTCCCCCCCACACACCCGAAGCAAAGGTCAAAGGGCCCTCAGACCAGATATGAGGGTGCTCAAGGGCATCAATCATTCACCGACAGACACCAGGATCGGAATACGGCCCACTATTAGTGCTTTCAGGTGGAAAAGATTCACGTGACCACCACAAGACAAATAGTAAAGACTGTTCCTGTGTCCTTCTGCTTGAGAGTGTGCTGCAGGTCAGGCTCTGACGAGGATAAGAATTCAGCTTGGAGGATATCCCAGTCGGGGCCAGTGTTTTTTGGCTAAGGTTTTTGTGTGTGGCTACACAAGGGAGCCAGCTGTGATTTACTGTCAAATGTGAGTCCTTAGTGAAAGGCCAATCTTGTATTATTGTAAATACTAGTGTTAATAAATGTGTTGTACATATTGTACAGTCTGTTGAAATTTATGTGACTACCCAGCTCACCAAATATCCTGACAAGCTTTAGTAGAACATATCAGGCACCTTTTGAATAAAATGCTTGGTACCCACATGCCAGTTCATAAAATTTAAGACTCCCTACAAAAACACCTCTTATAATGGTGTCAGTAGAGTGGGGTCCCTGAGCTAGGTACAGTATAGAGTGGTGTATTGTGTTCAGTATGTGTCTACTGGTCACGTAGTTTCCAACAAGTCATCTCTACTCTGCAGAGCTGAGCATCAGTGGCAAAACTTTGGTTAATGGTAAGACTAGGTTTATGTCTGAATTCTTGTGGTTTGGAGTTGTTATACTTGGGAATGTACTTTACATGGAAAATTGCAGGATGGTGAGTGATAGGTTGATGACATTCACATTCATTACGAAACACATATAGTACATTGAGCAAGAGGGAAAATGCAGGTAGGGAATGTAAGTGACTCTCAATAGCATAGTAGCAAGGCAGAGCGCAAGAGCATGCTCAAATCCTGGGTGCATGCGATGGTGCAGGAAGAATTAGCTTCCTTGGTACATATGCGTGATATCTTAATGGATGAAAAGAGAGGGTACACTGGAGAAGCAGACAAATTGCACAAATCATTTCAAAAAGGGAGGAAACCCAAAAGAAATCGGTTGCTGAATGCGATGCATTTGAGAACATGAGGGAAAGCTGCTACATGAATCAAATTGAAGTGTACCAAAGATTGATTGATAAAATTGATGACATGGCTAGAGTCAGGGACACAGAAATAGAAGTGCGTAAATAAGAATTAGCTAAAAGTGTAAGCCATAAGTTATATGATATGTCAGGTAAAATAAAAGAAAAAGATGGTAATTTAAGTATGAGTGAAAAATATGAGGAAACTAAGTATTAAACAGATGAATAATCTAGAATATTCTGATAAATATCTAGAGGTTAAGGTTACTGTTGTTCATGTACCTGTTGTGGAATGTAGAGTTCAAATTGTTGTTATCAATTAAACTCCAGATAGTTTTAAGAGTGAAATATTTGAGGAGAATAATGTCGATGAAATGATAGCTGGTAATCCAACTCGAAAAGTGTTAGAAAGGAATTTAATATCAGATATGTAAATTCAGATTGCAGCAGTGTTTTGGATGTAGTTCCTTGTGAAATGCTAGAAATGAATAATAGTAATGATAGTTGCAAAAACCATTCAAAGTGAAGTTCTGAGCAGTAGCTTTGATAAATGTAAGGCAAGAATAATCAATGTTAACGAAGTAATTAATGTGCTGCCTTTAGATAAGACTTCTGTGGAGTTTGTCAAAAGCCATAACAGATTTTCAAGAAATGATCAAAGGTGTAAATTTAAGCGTTTTTTTTAAAGAAATAAAAAAAAATCAATTAACAAAAATGTCCATGGTAAAGTGCATTCAGCAAAGGTAAAGTGCAAAATAAAAGATAAGCAACCTCTTTTTACTTAATGGGTATTTTTTTTTTGCTTGGGAAATGCATTGCTGCATTCGTGCATGTGTGGTGAGCAAGCAAGAGATTACAGCTGTTAAACAATGAAATAAACTCGACTGTTCAATATCTACTAATAATATAATAGACAATTTTTCCTCTAAAATTTGAATCGACATCAAAGCGCTGATTTATTTAGTTTATCTCTGTTTATCTCTGTTTTAAAATTTAGTTATGTTCGGTTTAATACTACGCTTGAGAGAACTATTTTCCTCTCTCAGCCAATGAAAATTCGCTTCATTCTGATGAGGGGAGAAGGGGAGGGAGTGTTAGTGATGTGCTAAGATTGCGTGTAAATTGTTTTGCTGGATTGAATGATTTTGCTTAAAATTAATTATTCCTTTTTTATTTTTTCTTCTATGGTGGCGAAATCTAAAATTTTATTTTCTATTATTATATTTAAATCGTTAATATTTTGTATCATTTAACTTGTATGATAAAGGTATATGTATGCAGTGATTTATTTAGATTACAGCTGGCTACAGAGAAAGACCATAGCTCAGCAGACAACGTTGTGGCTTCGGCAGTTGTTGCACAATTTCTTAGAAGCGGGGTCAAGGATATTGATGCTTGAGCCAAGTCATTGCAGGCGATTTTGGGATGACATTTGGGCAAGGGGACAAGAACACTTATGACCTCAGTCAGATTCCAAGTCACAGGAGGAGGGCTTGGCTAGGTTGAGCTGTCTAACCCCTCTGAAGCTGTAAGAATCCAGTGAGTGTCTGGCCAAATAAAGCATTGCTGGCTTTAACAATGATTCGCAAGTGCACAGTGGAAAACACACTGGACTGTGCATGCTGATAGTTCATCACAAGAATGTGGGCAGCCAAATTGTGATATATGTTGTGGTGTTTGTCTCTTCTAATAGTGCATCATTTTGACAGATGTCATATGCAGAATTTGGGGCAGGTGATATCTGCCCTTATTTCTGCTTTTGATGGGAGGTGTAATGGTCAGATGATGCAAATCTGTTCCCCCCCACACCTGAAGTGAAGGTCGAAGGACCCTCGGACCGTATGTGAAGGTGCTCGAGGGTGCCAATCATTCACTGACAGACACTGGGATCAGCATACAGCCCACTACTGGACCTTTCACATGGAAAAGACTCATCTGATCACCACAGGATCTGTAGCAAAGAAAAGACTTTGTTCCTGTGTCCTTCTGCTTGAGAGTGTACTGCAGGTCAGAGGTCAGGCTCTGACCAGGAGACTTGGGGGATATCCCTGGCAGGGACAGTGTTTTTTTGCTAAGATTTTTGTTGCAGCTAGGGAAGGTAGCCAGCTGTGGTTTACTGTCAAGTGCGAGTGAAAGGCTGATCTTGTATTATTGTTAATAAATGTATTGTACGTATCATAATCTGTTGACAATTTATGTGACCACCCAATTCGCCAAATATCCTGACAAGCTTTAGTAGAACATATTAGCTACCTTTTGAATCAAATGCTCGGGACCCACATGCCAGTTTATAAAATTTAAGACTCTCCATAAAAACACCTCTTACAGTTTGCTTGCAGGAAAAAATTTGTTTGATCATAAATTTTCAAATAAAACTTTAGTCTTTCCCTTCTTTAATTGTAATAATTGATTTAAAATGTAATATAAAATATAAATTATATACCTTTCACTTTTCTTTTTCTTTTTTTTCTTTTTACATTGTCCAATATTTATTCTTTTATCTTGCATTGTACAATTAAATGTGCTTTCCATAAGGAAGACTTGAGAATCAGAAAACAACTGGATGCCACCTTAAAATATGTGTTAAGCAAAAAATTGCATTCCCCATTTCTTTTAATAAGAAAATTTTAATATAGCACACATGAAAACAATCACTACTTTAACTACTTATAAATAAAATGGAAAAAATATGATCTTCGGGTCATTTCTTAACTACTTATACAATTATTTTATGCCATTATTTTTTTTTACTGATGACTGAAAAGAGTTGCACAATTTTTCTCTGATAGTAAAAGAAATTCAGTGTAAAATGCTACAGGAATGCAGTTTGCCCTAAAATGCCAAAAGATAACCTTTCCATATCTTATGCATTATTTTCTACATTTTTTAAGAGCACTTCTAACATATTAGGTATAATAATATACATATGAATGCATTTATATTACAAAATTTGGTTACATTTGTCATTATTACAGGACTCTCCATTAAAATCAGTGGCCACAAATTGGTACTTCTGTATTTGGCTTCTATGGATATGATAAAATGTTCAGTCTAATTCTTACACATTTTACCATCATCAGTAATTAAAAAACTAATTTAATGTGGCAACATCAGTCTTTAATTAATAGCACTAAATCAAATACCAGTCTATGAATTAATTACCATATGAGTTGAGCTTTTGTAGATAGTCATCACCTATAGTGAATGTGGAATGCTCCTTTCCAAACATTAAACGGTTTTGTAATTAAAACATCTAAAAAAAATTATCGCTGACGTGCTGGGAATCAAACCTGCAACTCTCCAGATTCATGCCAGAGAATACTACCATTACATCACGCATCAGACACTAAAATCTTTCAGAATAAGACCTATAAATCTTTCACTGAGATGTGGCTAACCTTGCACCATCTATTATACTTCAGGAGAGGCAACTTTTCCAATTGTTGCTAATGATTTAGATGTTAATGAGGAGGTCAATCATGCTCAAGCATTTATTATTAAAAAACCATCCATAATAAATTCACAGATTACCTGTAGGAATAGACTTCAACAATGGTTAAAACATCTGAAAAAAATTATCACTAACACGATGGGAATCGAACCCCAACTCTCAGATTCATGTCAGACCACGCTACCGTTACACCACACATCAGACGCTAACATCTTTTAGAATAAGACTTATAAATCTTTCACTGAGATGTGGCTGACCTTGCACCATCTATACTTCAGGAGAGGCAACTTTTCCAATTGTTGCTAATGATTTAGATGTTAATGAGGAGGTCAATCACGATCAAGCATTTATTATTAAAAATCCATCCATAATAAATTCACAGATTACCTGTAGAAATAGACTTCAACAATGGTTAAAATATCTGAAAAAAATTATCACTGATGCAATGGGAATCGAATCCGCATCTCTGCAGATTCATACCAGACCATGCTACCATTACACCACACATCAGATTCTAAAATCTTTTAGAATAAAAGGAGGTCAATCATGCTCAAGTGTTTATTATTAAAATCTATCTATAGTAAATTCACAGATTACCTGTAGCGTGCTCTGGCATGAATCTGGAGATGTGCAGGTTCAATTCCTGCCGTGTCAGCAATAATTTTTTTCAGATATTTTAACTATTATCGAAGTCTATTTCTACAGGTAATCTGTTAATTTACTATGGATGAGTTTTATAATTTTCTAACTTTAGCACCCTCTAACAATTTAAATTTAAACTAATGAATTGTTCAGAAAGTGCATACTGTAATTTTTTATTACTAACTATCCAAACCAAAAATTGCCATTTATTGGTTTAAAAAAAAAGGTACACCCCCCCCCCCGGGAGTAAGAAATTTTCTGCTGTTGAAACAAATTCCATGGCCACAACATTCTACCACCAAAATTTCTAACCTTTTAACAAATAGACCTGATGATGCATTGTATGTGGCAATGTAAAGTACAAAGCATGTTTTATTAGTCTGCTTTTACAGCATTTAACTGCACTTAAATCATGGTTTGACAGTCAGAAGTTCAGCTTGCATTAATTTAGTTTGTGTGCACTCTACAATACCCAGTTCATCAGTGTTTATAGTATATCATCAACACTGCTAACTATGCATTTGGTTTAGCAATGCCATTTTGAATTCCTGGAAGTTGTACTGGGATACATAAACCTTATTAATGGATAATAAGTTAAGACAGAGACAAAGATAGAAAGCTTTAATCTGGAACCACTAATCCATAATGTTCCTATTCTGCAGACAACAACATTCTAATCTACTCAATAATACAATAAGTTTGATGGTACTATTATCATGCAATCATCACCCATGTTCCTAACTAAACATTAATTAAAAGTTGAGCACAGCTTTAACACAAAATGAACTATGCTTCTAAGCTGAAATTTAAGCATTTATTCTTGTGTTTTCTTACCACATGTGGCAGTTTTATTGCCATATGAGATTTTGCATAGCTCATACATAGCATAGTTGTATGTTTGTAATAAAATGGGGAAAAAATGCTCAATGTACTTTAACAAATACACAAATGAAACTTGAGTATTGTCAAAATGTGCTCATCATTAAGATAATTAAAATCATATTCTGATGTACACAACATTGCTTTCAGTCACTACTGGTTATTTTGCTTTTTATTTATTTTAATTCCTCACCCAACTCCTTAACTCTTAACTGTTACAGACCTTACAGTTTTGTTCCCCCAATTGATAGTTACTGATCGGTGTTACCAGTTTCACATGTAAGAAAACAAGCCAGAAATTATGCAAAACTAAAAAATAAATTCTATTATAAAATAAATCTCCTGCTAAGAAACTACACCGTGGGATTTTTTTTTTTTAGTTTTTATTACAAAATAAAATATTAATGCACGCAATGAGAATTTTCATTTTCTCAGAAGGTAAAACCTGTTTGGATAGAGCAATATGGCATTTAACTTAAAAAGAACTTGCTGAATCAGTTTCAATATCTTCAGTGATGGCAAAGAATTTATTTAGACCTGTACTGGGACTTGGAAATTTGGAGAAAGTGTCTGAGGTGGTAGCACTTGTGGAAGCTCTAATCCATGTCCCACTGGGTAAGCATAAGTAAACTCCATGGTACCAATCATATGCAGCATAGCCTGCAGATTTCATAATTGCTATAGCATTTCTTTTATTGCCTAAGGCCCGACCAAACAGCTAAGATAGATTTCATCATTTTAGTGCTCATTCCATTTTGGGTCTTATTTTTGGAGTATGTTAATTGGTTAAAGATTCATTCCACTTCAGTCTTATTCATGAAAGTACAAGGAGATTCAGAGCAAAGCTAGGAAGTTCCTTAAGTGGAGTTAGGCCTGAGGCATCTTGGCAAAAGCTGATTTCATTCCATAGCTATATATAGAGTGATTCAAAACTCTTGGGCCAAACTTTAAGGGGTGATAGAACACGCCTAAACAAGCACTTTCAGTCAAACAATGCATGGTCGGAACTCAAGCGGTGAAGCGCTAGGGGTTGGCAGTTACTGTGTCAGGTAATGATGAAACACAAGAATGACAGAAGAGGTTTGAAACAATTGAAGAAATTACAGAAACTGCTCAAAAGAGCGACCACCAACATTAATGCAGGCTTCAACCTTCAACGTAGTGATTGGCGTACATGGGAGAAAACACCAGTCATTTCTTGTACAGCGGCAATAGAAATCCTGGCAACAAGGTCCTCATTGGAATTGATGGGGCTATCGTAGATGAGGCATTTCATATGGCCCCATAGGAAAAAGTCCAGACATGAGAGATCAGGCGATTGTGGCGGCCTAGCGATGGGACTACCCCGACCAATCCATCATCCTGGAAATGTTGCATCCAAGGCGTTCCGCACATCCACGCTGAAATGGGGTGGTGCTCCGTCATGTTGAAACTACATATGTGTTTGAATGTTTGCAGGAACAGGGTTCAGTAATTCTGGCAAGATTTCTTGTAAAAATACAAGGTACATTCTCCCTTTTAGTCGGGCTAGCAGAAGGTATGGGCCAATCAAATGGTCATGGAGGATTCCAGCCCAAATATTTATGGAGAAACACTGCTGGTATGAATGTGGACTTATGGTGTGCAGATTACCGGTGGCCCACACATGAGAATTGTGGGTATTAAAAATGCCCTCACATGTAAAGGTGCGTTCATCAGTGAATAAGACATGTGCATCAAAGTCTTGTTGCGCTGCAGTCACCACTGTGCAAAATTAACGAGGCTGATAATCTGCAGGTGTCAAGGTGTGCACCATCTGTGCATGGTAGGGGTGTAATCGTTCGTCTCGTAGAACTCACCACACCATCGATTGGGGTACACTTATGGCATGGGAAATTGCTCGTGTGCTACATTCGGGACGATCTCCAACCATACGTAGAATTTCCTCTGTAACATGTGGCATCCTCACACTCCTTGCACACCCTGTATCCTGCAAGCCGCTGACAAAGGAGCCCGTTTTGCACAGATACCGGTGCAATCGCTGAAAGGTTTTACGATCAGGCATGTGTCTGGTCGGAAAGCTCTCCTGGTACAATCTTTGGGCTTCCCTCGCATTCCCGTCTGCAGCTCCGTACGCAAAATGCATGTCCGCCTTCTCCTGATTCGTGAAACAATCCCTCCATTCTGCAATCCACAGTAGAAATGATGAGTGCAAAAACCAGCGCTTATAAGTGTTCACTGGAAAGTGCCCTCTAGCACTTTACTGCTTGAGTTCCGACCATGCATTGTATGACGAAAAGTGTTTGTTTAGGTGTGTTCTATCACCCCTTAAAGTTTGGCCCAAGAGTTTTGAATCGCCCTGTATACTGACAGTCTGAGCCCATTTCACCATTGTCAAGTTTGTTCACTGCACACGATGCAAATTACTCTAAAACAGTAACCTGAAGGGACAATGTAGGTTGTGTTAAATATATGTAAAAAGATTGAGGTGTGATTATGAACTGAAATGAAAAAGAAAATGGACAATTATGGAGGCATGTTTTATTAAAATATGGCTCAATTCGATTGTTCCTCCTTACTTAAGATTGATTTGATTGGCCTGCCCTTTTAGATGTGGTTAACAACTTATGGGATTCGAGGCAGTATTTTACCATAATCAAGCACTGCATGTATGACAGAGGTTGGATAGCAACCACTGGAAGGTACCTGAAAATCTATTTTATTGAAATTTTAATCATTATAAAAATAGTTTAACCCTTCCACTACCATACCAGCCAAAACAGCCAAACTGCAGATAGAAGGAAGTGAAGAGAAAGGAATAACATTGATTGGACAAGTCCATTTAAAATCTCAGCCATTTTTGGCCAGTATGGTACCAAAAGGGTTAAAGAATACTACTAAAATGAAACAAAAAAGTCAGTTGATTATAATTATTAAAATACAGCTAAATTTAAAAGCAAATTCAAATTTTTCTTGGCTAAACAGCTCCAAAGAAAAAAAAGCTAGATCTCTCTTGAAAAAAAGCTAAGTTGGCAACTCTGTTACTGATTAAGTAGAACTACCAGCAGTAATAGTTCCATAGCACATGCCTGTGTGCATGCCCCTCTACTTCCACCATCGTGGTGAAGAACAAAGTTTTAAAAAAGTATAGCATTCAGTTTTATAGGATTTTCTTTTTTAAATAGCAGTAGTCAAGAATTAGCATCCTATGCACATGATAATAGGTCAACAGATAGTTTCAAGTGAGGTTGTTAGTTATTAAAGATCAGTTAGATTTGTCTGTGATTTTTCTGTTGAGAAGTCACAAGTTTTGCAGTTGAGCAGTTTTTAAAATATTGAATAGATTTACTTTTTGAAATAGTATTCTTTTTATTTGAATAAGTTGAATAGAAGGGCAGAAGAAGTAGGCACAGGCCCTGGGGCAGGACACTTTTTCAGGGCCCCAAAGTTTTAAATAGTAATCTTGTACACTATTAAGTTGTCAATGACAGTCCAGGTAGCTGAGTGGTTAGTGTGTTTGGCAACTGATTTAAGAACCTTGGTTGGAGACATGGATAGGATATGGATGTATTTTTCATGTACTATTCTACTGCTAAGGTCTTGCCTTCATCACAGATCTCTATGTTACAAGCTCTTGTCAGGCCTCTGCAACAAGCAGCTGCTTGCAGGGTAGTTTATTATATTTAAGTTGTCTGTACATTATATTCCTTATTTCAAGCATTTTTTTTTAATTTCAAAAACTAAGCCATCACTGGTTTAATTATAGATATAGAAGCTCACTGGACAAAAAATTAGTCATCTCCAGCCATAAGAGGGTTACGTCCGTTTAATAGCAACAGAGGGCACACCAGTACTAAACACATCCTACAAATAACTGTGCTATGCGCTACGGGGTTCATACAGTGACAAGAAGTGGTTGTGTGCCAGTGTGTGTGTTAGGCACTCCATGAAACATGGGTCGCGCCAAAGATGTGAATGAGTGGCAAAAAGGTATTACTGTGTTTGGCTGAGCCAAAGGGTTGCTGCCCTTGCAAGTGTGTCAAAACATACTGTCCAAAGGGTCTTCCAGCAGTGGTGTACATTGCAGTCCACCATTAATCGTCACCAGAATTGCAGCAGAAAGACTGCACTCACCAATAGGGACCACCGCAGCATATCACGCACTGTTAGGGCAAACTGCTTTGCAACAAGGAGAAATTGCTCCAGTTAGTCAATGCAGGCCTACAACAAGCTGTTTTCAAATGAACACTTCAAAGGGACTGCATGCCATGGATATCTGGAGCAGAGTACCACAGAAGAGACCCACGTTAACAGCTCTGCACAAGGCTGCTCAACTACAGTGGGCATGGGTGCCACAAAGACTGGACAGTCGACTCTTGGAAGAGTGTGATCTGGTCAGAGTTTTGCTTGTACTCAAATGATGCGAGGCGACAGATACGTTGTAAGCCGTATGAAGCCTTCCATGCGAACTGTGTGCAAGGTTCTGTTCAAGCTGGAGGAGGCTCTGTGAAGTTCTGGGGGAGTTTCACATACAAGGAAAGGGATCTTTTGGTTGCGGTGACATCACATTTGAACCAGAAGGGCTATATGGAGCTATCGGACGACCACATGTTGCCTTTTGTGCAGCATCTCAACAGTGAACACCAGAAGGATACCTGTCTTCCAAGATGACAATTGTCGCATGCACAGGGCTCAAAGTGTGTCAGATTGGCATGATGAGCATTCTGAAGCCTTTGAACATCTCAACTGGCCCGCCAAATCCCATAGAAAATTTGTGGGACTATTTGGAGCAATGTGTGAAGCACCATCCCAGCTATTTGGCCAATCGGGTCGACTGAATTTTTAACTGGTGGAACTGAGGCATTTGCTACATACCTCCATTAACAACTATCTCAATTAATAATTAAAAAATAAACACCAAAAATTTCACATCTTCATGCTCTCCATGGAATGACTCCCCCCCCCCCCTCAGTTTAGGAATCCCTGGTCTGAATGTAGTTACAGAAGACTGAAAGTTAAGAAAAATATTATACTGAATATAAGACATTAATTATGTACCAGAAAAATATGATTTTAAGGATTTAATGGAGGAAAATATATTATTTACTATAAGTTTAACTGAATGTCAAAAGTCCTGAATAATATTCTAATGTTTCCCTACCTACTTCCTACCTTTCCTTGCTTCAATATATATTTTTTTTAATTCGGAAATAAATAGTCTTTCTATTCATGTGCATTATAATTATTTCTGTCTATTAGTTTTTTTTTTAACAACTTTCATTTGCATCTCCAGATGCATTATTTTTGCTACATGATTCTAAAAATGTGCTATTAAAATAAAACTAGTCGTCCTTTTTGTAAAATATTTCATTTTCAGAAAATCCAATATTAAATGCTGATTAATTTGGCATATAACATGTCATAATTCCTTTTATTACTTATTTGGCAAAAAAATTCTGAAGTTAAATTTTTTTTGGTTGATTAGAGTGAAAAAATAGTTGGGCCTCTGGATGTAAACCAGTTTTTCAGGCAGGATGCTGGAAGTGTTAACCCATCAAAAAAGTTATTTTTAATTTATCTCTAGAAACAAACAATTAGCTCTTAAAACACAAACATTTCATTCCACTAAGGGTAAAGGGTCAACTCATTGTTGACAATGGAAACTTTGTGACCTTCCCATTCCAAAATTTCAATTGTCTAATATTCATTTTAAAATTTTCCACCATTATAGAGCATAATAACAGCTTTCGAGAGATTCAGAAAGTTCAAATCGTAATATCAAAAATTCTTTTTGTGTTGGATAGGTATTATCTCTAAAAACAAACAATTTTCTCTTAAAACAAAATAATTGTCACCCCCCCCCCCCCTAGTTCTAAGCAGTCCCAGACGATTGGTTCAATTTTTTCATTCAACATTGATTCATTTAATGATGAAAAAATTTTAATGGTAAAATTCTTCCAATAGTACGATTCGTACAATGCTGATTCATCCAATACTTCTTCATATAATGGCAGTGTTAGGATCAGGGGCAGAACAAGGGGGCATCCCCCATTTGAGAATGCTAGTAAGGGTAATGGAAGCAAACAATTATGAAATTTGTGCTGTATTTCATGCATTTTTAAGAAATTTTTAAAGATCTCTGAAATGGAAGGTAAAATGTTATACTGCAATGGCAATCCAGTTTCTTGGGCCTTTCTTTTTCTATTTTCCAAAACAAATGCATTACTCCCCCCCAAAATTCCCCCCCCCCCCCCACATCCTAACCTGGTACATCCATTTATGTAAGGATCGATTCTGAATGATTCACCCGTAATTAAGTAAAATATCACTTGGGATAATTTAGCTCATTTTTTCTTACATATGTATCGTGCATATACTAGTCATTATTATGCATAATTTACTGTAACATTAAAATTTTGAGTCATTGCAATATTTTGTCATCATTATTATCTCATGTGAATAACAGCAAATTGAAGTGTTTCAGCTGTATTTAACAGAATAGTAGGTGGATATGAAAAATAGTAATAAGTAAAATTTGCAGTAGCATTTTCTTAATGTAATTCCCTAATGTTTCAAAGTTCAATATTCTCCGACAGATAAAAAAAATAAGCATAATTACAAAGTTTTTATCAGTCAGGTAGATGTTTACCCCAGATCCAAATCCATCTGTCAGCACCCCTGGCCAAAAATGTACACAGAAAAAGGAGTCATTGTTATTTCCCTTCTTCATTTTCATTTGTTTTACTTCAATAATCCACTTCGAAGAAGTTTGGTCCATTGCACAAAAGTTTCAAGCCAATGCAAAAGTACATCCAAAAGGCTTCATTGCTATTTTTAGTTCCTTTGTTTAAAGAACAAACTTCATGGATATACGAAAGAAAAATTCTCACTGAAATGCGCTGTTTAAAATATTTGCCACTTAAGAGGGAAAAGTTGTTTACATATACAGTCGTATCAGAAAAATATGACCACCTACCATTCGTATTATTAGGTAGATGGTCATATTATTCTGATATTACCTATTATAGAATTCAGGAAGTAATTTAGCTCAGAAAATGAGTTTTGCTCTGAGTGGGACTTGAACCCATGTCTCGTCTCACACTGGCGTGTAACTGGAAGATTGGTTCGAGTCTCACTCACTGCGAAATTCATTTCTTCACCAAAATTATTTTCTGCAGTTCATTTCTTTCTATTTCATTTTTCAAAAGAACCCACCCATCATAGACGTTAATATTTTTTAGCTAAATTAAAAAAATTTCGGTTAGATAGGTACTGATGAAATATTACGATTTACCCTTTCAGAATCACCGAAAAGTTGAAATTTGTATCTGAAATTTTTAAATGAATACTGCTAGTGATCTACTCATATTTATCATAGAAATTTGAATTTTGATGAACCTAAAGCAGTGAGCTCACTGAGTCTGACAGCTTTGCATGACACCTTTCAGGTTTCAACCATTCATATAATCCTTAACTCCAAGTTTCAACAATTCTTGCAGTTAATTTCTAAAGAATGGTTTTCAAAATTTGAATTCTGAATTTAAACTCAACCCCACTTACCACCTGGATGGAAACTACTGTATTAAAGGAAGAAAAAAAATCATTTTAAACTGAAAAGTAATAATTATTTTAAAGCTTCCTGTTGGAGATACATGGGACATTAAAATGATCCTACAGACTCAAAGGGAATTAGTTCTAAAAATTAATTCCATAATGGTTTCAATTTCTTATTGTTTTCCAAACCTAAAAATGTTTTTAAATCAGATACCAAATTCTCCAAAACCTGATGATTGACAACATTAATAGAAATATATACTTTGGTTCTATTTAAATTAGTTATTTTCACTATTAAGCTGTAGGCAGTTTAATCCCTTCACAGTCATGCCCAACTTAAGTCGTGAAGTCTGGTATTTTACTCTGCAGTCACACCTGACTATAGTTGTGTTGCATCTTTCTGCCCATTTAAACTGGCCTAATGCATAATAAGAAACCTGACTGAAATGGTTAAAGATACAGAGGGTGTTCAAAAAGTTCTTGGCATGTGACTGTAGATTTGTGCTTGTTCCTCGAAAGTTAACAAGCTACATGAAATTTTGCCTAATGCCTTGAAAGCTTGCTTAACTTGTCACTATGTGTTAAAAACAAAGGCCTTATCATTGTTTCTCTCTTTGCCAGAGACACATAAAGTTCAATCTGCGAAATCTGTGCAAATCTGTGCATTTTTGCTATAGAGACTACTAAAGACAGGGAAAGATTTTACATTTTCACAAGGATGCAGCTTGCAGACAATGCAAAAAATTCATGTTATTTCTCACAGGTATATGGGATCTTGCCTGTTCATATGACACTGTTACAAGATGGATGTACAAATTCGGAGAAGGACAGCAGAGCTTCAAAGACCTCCCTTATACAGGAAGACCGAAGGAGGCAGTGAACGAGAGAACCATCGCTGCTGTTCATGAATTCATTAAGGAAAATGCACACATCACTGTTCAGGTAGGGCAGGGGTGGCTCAGTCAGTAGCATGCCAAGCTCATAATCTGTAGTTCCCAGGTTCGAGTCCCAGCTGGGTCAGCGCTGAGATTTATCTCTGCAAAACTCCCTGCCCTGCCCACGGTCAGTAGGGGACATCGATGGGCTTGGAAAGGTTGCCATCTGTCGGATAGGATGTTAAGCTGTGGTTCCATATATGGGAGAGCCATATCCTGTGTACATTAAAGAACACGTTGGATAGCCTTGACGGGAGGCTACCATTTGTCTCCCAACAGCTGTTCCAGCGGGTCTCCTCCCCCAACCTTCTCTGAGCCTTCAGAGTCCTTAATACCTGGCCATTTAGCCCATGGTGTGCAAAAAAGTGTCGCTCAGAGGTAAAACAACCTAACTGTTCAGGTAACAAGTAGATGTCAGGGTGGAAACAATTATTCAAACATTTTAAGTCTCTGAAAGATCTGTCCAAATGACCAAGACTCACAAGCTGAGAGAACAGCAAAAAAAGGGCTAAAGTTAACTCATGCAAGCAGATATTGGCAATGTTTGAACCTAGTGGCCCCAAAGGGTTAGTAGATATTGTCACAAGTGATGAGACATGGTATCATTACTATACAATTCCCAGAAAGATCAACAACTATGGGATGCAGAAGATGAATCATGTCCCCAATAATCCGACAAGACTTTTGCTCAAGGAAGAAGATGTTACAATTTTTTTCAATTCCCAAGGAGCGGTTGCTGTGGACAACCTTACCAGAAAAAATTACTATAAATGGCCAATACTACACCAACATTGTTTTGCCCAAAATGGTTAAGGAGATGAAGGAGCAATGTCCAACAACAGGCATTTCAAGAATTCTCCTTCTTCATGACAATGCCAGTGGACACAAAACCCACAAGTTATGGCCTATCTGGAGCAGGAAAAAAGCAAACAGCTACTCCATCTTGCATATTCACCCAATCTTGCAATATGCAATTTTTGGTTGTTTCCAAAAATTAAAAAGAAACTTGTTAGGAAGCCTTTTCCAAAGGTGCAAGACCTTGCAAAATGCATTCATTCAGAGTTGTGAAGTATTATTAATTAGTCAACAGGAGTAGTACCAAGCATTCCAGAATTTGCGTAGACATCTGCAACTTTGCATAGATGCTGGAGGGGAATACTTTGAAGGACAGTAAAGGTTTCATTGATGTAAGAGAAATGGCTTTTGTTCTGCAGATGCACGTCAAGAATTTTCGAATGACTCTCATATACAACTACACTGGCCAGACATATTGTTATAAATACCTTTAGCACATTTAGTGAATACTGTTCAAAGTCCAGTCTTCACAACAGCATTGTGTCCAGATAAAGAGTTTTTTTTTTTCTCCTTTTCTAAGTGTAACATTTTTCCAAGTACTATCCAGTTTGTCTCATTAATGCTATTGGGAGTTTATATTATCAATTCACAAAAAGCAGTTGATTTCATTACGGGAGAAAAAAATTATATTTGAATAAAATATTGTATCCCACTGTTGCTTTTCATATCTGGACCTGATTGCAAATAGACCACTGATATTTCCAATCAGGTCCAGATATGAAGAGCAATAGTGGATTATTACATGGCAAAAATGTGTCAGTGCAGAGTAAAAATATCTTGAAAAACAGCAATATTTTAGGAATTCTGATATGTATGCATTTTGTGTAAAATAAAGTCAAGTCAACCTTGTATCAAACATCTACATAGAAAAGCTGGTGTAATCTGAGTTTTTGTAAGATGTAACAACCTGTGAATATTAATAAAATTTAAATCTTATTCAAAAACATTTTATTCAAATACACTGACAATATAATAAAAGGGTTTATTTCACAGTATCACTGTAAAGATACAAAAGTAAATTGCACAGAAGTAGAGTTTTTGTTAGTAAAACTGAATGTTCATAGATTGTGTCTAAAAAAAAACATACTTTAAAAGCATTACATTTTATAAGGGTATATTTTACAAAAGTTTAGATATTCACAAAGTTTTAAAAATCTTTTTTAAAAAGCTAAATAAAATAGAAATGTGTTTACCTTCTACAGGATTTGATAATTTCTGTGTTTCATCAGTATGGTCTACTTCTTTTATATTTCTGCAATAGCAATGGATCAGTATTATTTAAAACAAAAATTCTCTACACATAAGATATAGATCCCAAAATAAAGAGCAATGAATACTTAATGGTAGAAATTAGCAGAACATTTACAAAGCTATTAATTGATGAACATAAACACACTAAGAGGAACTGGAAAGTAATTTTTGCATTACTAAACTAGCAAGATAAAGAAAGATGGTATTTTTTATTACAGATGATTGTTCTCAAAGAGAAAGATTAAAGTGAAAAATAAAGAGAATAGTTTTTACATGAAAAACAAAACTATTTGCTTTTAGGCATTTTAAAACATGAATATTCTCATAGAATAAAATAAATGTATAATTTATATATAACTAGCAGATTTACTCAGCATTACTCAGATCTAAAACTCTTTAGAACATAGAGTAGATGGCACTCCCCATATCACAAGCTTTCATTTGGCATTAAGATCATTACAATTAAATCATTATGATACAAAAATCATTATGATTATCAATCTCCTCCTCCTCCTCCAGTTAAAATTTTTCCCCTCTCTTTTAGGAGAGGAAAGAAATGAACATAGTTCGAGATACCCATATTCCTCCCCATGTCAGAAGTTTCTAAACCAAAAGACAATTTCCTCATTCAGATAATTGAACTTTTCAAATCACTTTGTGAAGTCACCCCAGAGTTCCTCAGATAGTTTGCCAGACATATGCACTTTATAGCAAAAGAAAATTAACTATAGTCTGAGGTGCATAAAAAATATAAAGGTACTAAAAAAGTTATTATTAAAAAAATTATTTATTACTTAATTGCATCCTTGAGCAGGTGTCACAGTTTAATTACCTTGGGAGCTATATAACAGATACTGTTGACGTGCGGCATGAGATTACAGACGAATAGGGATTGCTGCCGGGACTTTTAAGAATCTATGGAGAGTGTGGAGATATAGGCGTATACACCTAAAGACTAAAATTAGACTGTATAATACTTTGGTTCTTTCTAGAGTTAGTTGTGGTAGTGAAACTTGGACACTTTGTAAACAAGATAACAGGAAACTGGATGCTTTTGATTCCAAATGCTTACGCAGTATCTTGGGTATTAGGTGGTTCAACTTTGTAACTAATGGTGAGGTTAGGCAAAGGAGTCGGCAATCTCCTTTAAGCAGCATATTGTGCAGAGAGAGACTCCGTTGGTTTGGCCATGTTGCCCGTATGAATAATTATAGATTGGCGAATAGGGTTATGAACAGTGTGCCTAAAGGCCTCAGAAAGAGGGGAGACCTAGGATGTGGTGGGCAGACAATATCAAACAGGACCTTGTTAGAATTGGTGTGCAGTGGTCTGATGCAGCAGATGTAGCTCATGACAGATATGCTTGGAGAATTAAATTGCATGGTCTGGTTGGACCTCCATAGCCCATGGCTGCTTGAGGATAATGATGATAGTGAGGATGATGATAATTAATAAATGTTTGAAATATTATAACATATCTTATGAGATATACATTTATTAACTTCTGCATATTTTTGAAATTAAATTCCAATAGGAATTCTTAGTATTTGAAACTTTCATTTCAACAAAGAATCTCATGTTCTGCTCGTGCTTAATTAGAATGACTTCAGTATCCATGGATGCTCATGCTCTTGACCCAACAAACTGAATAATGACTTTATCAAGTGAAAAGAGAAAGAAATTTGTTTGATGCATTCCTTATTATTGGTGGAAAAAGTTATTTTGATTAACTTTCAACCATTAATGTTATATCTGTGGGGATTTCAGGAAATTCAAACCTGTCTGTCCCAATTTTGGTTGACCCCAGCAGGTGCCTCCAGCTCTTCTGTGGGTTGAGTGCATAAGCAGACAGACAAACACACAAGCAAACTTTCTTCTTTGTATATCAGATATCACCCTTTAGAGAGGTGTAAATACTACTTAGGTATAACTGAAAGGAGAGCTGCATACCAATTCCCTGTGATGATACACAGAACTGGCCAAGCCTAACACCTAAGAAATAAGCCCATCTTCTTGTGGTATAGGTCATAAGAACCTTT
This sequence comes from Ryuthela nishihirai, assembly GCA_038380435.1. Taxonomy (NCBI): domain Eukaryota; kingdom Metazoa; phylum Arthropoda; class Arachnida; order Araneae; family Heptathelidae; genus Ryuthela; species Ryuthela nishihirai. The sequence goes on along the minus strand of JAWZYU010000965.1, from coordinate 29,890 downwards.
CAAAGAAGATACTTCTGGAGGGGGATGATGGGAGAGGGAATGGAAGGACAAAGCACCCAGATCAGTGTGGACTATTGATCTGGTCATCAATGGCAACTTTGGTTTTTGCACTGATCATTTGAACCACTGGACTATCGAATGGCTTTGAAAGTAATTATTTCACTATTGCAGAACATCTAATATGAATAAAATTAATATTATAGTCCACTTTTGCTCTTTGTATCTGAGCCGGATTGGAAATATCAGCAAACACTTGCTGCACTACTGAGTTATGAACTAGGAAAATCTACTGCTGTGTTTTCTGTTTGCTGTGTGTTGCTAGCCAAAAAAAGATGCACAGGATACTTTAATCAGCTAGCAAATAATCCTGATCAGAGGCCACTACAGGTATCTAAACCCATTATCGATCCTAAGCTGGAATAATCTGAAATTACTTGGGCCATTTCTCTATTAAAATTACACAAATCCCCAAGAGTAGACGAAATTACTACTGAATTGTTAGAGCTGGGAATATTTCTCTTTGTCAACATGGTTGACTGAAAGCTTGAACTTTTTTATGATAAAGGTCTTGGTCCTTTATCATAGGACTTTTACTTGAACTATTATCCCTGTTTTTTTAAAACGGATTTGGTTGTTTCATTTCTGAGTAGCACTTTTTTTATAGACGCTGGAGGGGAGTACTTTGAAGGACAGTAAAACTTTTGTTGAGGAAAGTGCAATGGTTTTGTTCTGCAGATGCATTTCAAGAACTTTATGAACATTCTATGCAATGCTGAAAATACTAGTTTTTAATCCCTCAAAGCAGAAAGTGATGCTGAATATTTTAACAGATAGCTCTCATCAAATCTTTTTGATTAAAGCAATAAATTTTTCACTTGATATTTTTCAAGACAATACTGTGTATCTTTGGACCAATTATGTTTTATTCATCCTATTAAATATGTTATGAGGATAATAATATCAATCTTTGAAATTAATTCTCCAGTGTTCTGCAAAATTTATTTTAAAATATTAAAAATGATGTAAGATACCTGCCCCCATTTGCTTTTGTTGTCCTTATGCAGCTCTGTGATGGCATTCTGTTTTTTTGTTTTTTTTCAAACCATTGCTATAGCTTGCTGACCACAGAAGGACTCATACTGGGCTATCTTGTAACACCCACTTGTGAGTATCCTCCTTCAATTTATCCAATTATCCTTTATCTCAAAATTTTCAGTAAATGTCTATGTTTCACTGTGTAACAGAAAATTACCTTTCAGCAAAGAGCTACTAAACCTTCAGTGAAGAGAATGCTACATAAACAATCTCTCATCAAAATAAAGCAGCATGTGCACGAACAGAGTCATTATTTACATACTTACTGCAGCATATTTTGCTTTATCAATGGCATTTTAAATTATTTCAAAATATTATGAAATTCCCTTTAAATTGCAAGTGTATGTATAATATTAACAATAACATTAAATTTATATCACATTTAATTCTAATATTATCAGAAAGTTATTAAAAATTTAATATTTAACAGTGTGAACACTTCAGAGGGAGAATGACTCCAATAGAGCTATTCATACAGTTACTCATCATAATATGACTTAATCTATTAAATTTTTGGTGGATTTTCAATAATGTTTTCTGCACCATTAAATAGTTACATACCATTTAGTTCCACTTTTTGGTACAACATTGTAGAGTGAGCCAAGCTACTACACTGAAGTGCCATTGAATTAGGGATAGCAACCTAGTAATGTATTGGATCCCCTCTGGCTTTGATAACAGCTGCCACACGACAAGGCAAGGACTCCACAAGCTTGAGTAAATGTTCCACAGGTATAGTGACCCATGCAACCTCCAGAGCTGTCCACAATTCTCTCAAGGTCATTCATTGATGGGACATGGGCCCGAACACTCTGCTTGACAGTATCCCAAAGATTTTCATGGGATTTAAATCTGGGCTTCTAGGTGGCTAATTCATTATTTCAAAGTCAGCAGAATGCTCCTGCAACCATGCAGTAGCCAATCTGGACCTGTGAGATGAACAGTTGTCTTGCTGGTAGACACATCTCCATTGGGATTCACGATGGCCATATACTGGTGTAAATGGTCAGCCATGAGTTCTACGTACTGGGATGCATTGAGAGTCATCGGTACACGTACCAAAGGTCCCACAGATGTCCAACTGAAGACAACCAAGACCATCACAGAGCCACCACCAGCTTCTACTGTTCTGACCTGACATGCAGGATCCATGGCTTCATGGGGTTGGTGCCATACTCTCAGTCTCCCATCAGTGTGATGAAGTTTAAATCAGAATTCATCACTCCAGGCTATCCATTGCTGATTTTTGATGGTCCAGTTTCGATGTTCTTTAGCCCAGGCAAGGCGTTGAGCCCGGTGTCGTGCCATTAGAAGTGGGACTCTTGTAGGTTGGCGGCTACCGAAGCCGAGATGATGAAGTGAGCAATGCATGGTCCATGCACTGACTTCCCAGCTGAAACCCACATTCAGATGGGAGGTGATTTCAGATAATGTCTGACCCCTATCGATCTGTATGATGCAGGTCAACAGTGAAGCCCATGATGATTCAAGGCTGGTTGTCCTTTGCAGTTTGTCTAGGTGCTTGTTTTTTTGCCGGAATATTCATAATACTGGAACACTCTTTAAACTGTTGTACAAGAAAATCCAAGTTCGTTGATAATTTCAGAGATTGAGTGTTCCATCCATTGGGCACCTACAATCTACCCTCTGTCAAATGCATCTAAATCCCAAGCCTTTCTTATTACGCTTCTCATGACAAATGCTTGGGGTAGTCAAAGCTGACAGCTACATCTGACCAGAGTTTCAGCCATGCATGCGGCAAATGTGGGACTTGAAATACTGAATTTGGATAATGTCTCCTATCCCCAATTCAATGGCACTTCAGTGTATTACAAGAGCAGCACTTTGCTTTAAATGCATGTTAAGTGGCCATGCCTTAATATAAGAGAAAACCTCTTTAAAATGGAAGAAAGTTTTCAAAATTTGTTTGATCTCGCAACACTAAATATCAACAGTGGAAGTGCCAAAATGTTATGTTGCATATTTGAAGTACAGATAAATTTAATCTGATATCCAATAGCTGCTGATAGCTTAAATAATATTAATACAGATAGCTACACTGATGGACAAAAGTTGGAAACATAAAAGTTGATGCAGTAACATAACAACTTGAGAGACTTTTATGAAAACAAGGTGAGAGGACAAAGAACATATGCAAACATGAGATGCATAGAAATGGATGGCCAGTAATAATGCTCATATATCAAAAAGAGTCCTTCAGTGATGGTTGCAAAAACCTATCAATAGAAAGTACAATTGCTTTCAACTGCCATGCATGTTACACAACAATCATGTATATTAGTGAGAAGATGAAGGATGAGGTCAAATGGCACTAAAAGCCACTGTTCCATTGGCACAGATCATATCTCTAGGAGGCTTCTGGGAGATGGCTGAAGAGCACCAATGCATCTCCCCCAAGCATCCAAGACATGCTCAATAGGATAAGATCTGAAGCCCTGGCTAAGACACTCCATCCTGTGGATATATTCACTCTCAAGATAATCAGTGACCAGCCAAGCCCTATGAGGACAAATATTATTATCCATAAAAATGAACTAAGGCCAACAGCACCCCTAAACAGCTTTACATAAGGCTCAAGAATCTATTCTATGTACATTTGAGTATGCACAGTGTCGCCCTCAAATACAAGAGTGGCATACAACCATCTAACATTATGCCTCCCCACACCAGAAGACCTCATCCTCCATAATGGTTTCATTCCTGGATGTTACAGGGATGACTGTACTCTGTATTCTCCCCAGATAACACACATCAGGAATCTGTAGTCAGAAGTGGTCAGACCCTGTAACATGACTCATCCATGAAGAGCACATGCACCAACTGCTGCTCAGTCCCAGTGTGATGCTGCCTCCACCCAGTCCTTTGAGCTCTTCTTTGAGAGGTGGGAGGGAGAGGAAAACCATCAGTCTTCTAGCATACATACTTCTCTTACAAAATCATCTGCACACAATTCTCCTTGACACCATTCTTACTGAAGCACAGGCAAGCTTGACAGCGAATTGTCTGGCTGTCGTTTCCCTATGTCTTTTAATTGTTAACGACAGCTATCAGTTCTCCTGGGATGTCATGACCCTTCATTAGCCCAGAATTGGTCATAAAGACACATTCCTGGATTTCTGATATTGTCGCCATAGCTCTGAGAGACATCATATGTTCTGGCTACTGCAGCTTGGGTCTGTCCTACCAACAGCCATCCACCTCTCTAAATCCTCCAAGCGACTCAGGCTATATGTCTGCATGTTCTCCAACTCCTCTTGGGCTTTGAAGCATGCAAGGTATAATATCACAAATCTATTTTTACAATATCTGTGCTCTCTTTTATAGTGTGCATTATGTGTGTGGCATTTTAAATATGGCTGTACAAGCACTGTTCCCATGATATTCTTTATTTTTTGCATGTTCTTTGTCATGGTCTGATGTATCTCTCTACTGAATTTCATTAAATTCTACTCAGTTGTTATGCTGATATATCAACTTTCATGTTTGTAACTTAGCTTTTGTCCACCAGTTTATTTTCAGTGACTAAAAACTTTGTAAAGGTCATTGTTTTTGTCAAAATACCATTAGCTGCCTAAGGTAAATTTTAAAGTATATGGTTATTACTTATAAAATATAGGAAAACAAGGAATATGTGTATTGTTATAAGAGTTATGCTCTTTAGTTTTTATCTCAAGACTATGTTGTGTCCTCAGATTAATTTTTAAAAATATGAAGATTACAGAATATGGCTATTATGAACAATCCAAAAATAACTAATGATTACTTCTGAAACTTATTCAACAAGTGAAGTAAATGTGATGGAAAATATTGAGCTAAATAAATACATAAAGTACTCCTCAAGCAGCTGCCTGCCAAAGAGATTTGACAGGAACTTGCCAGTATAACACACCACAGTCCTGTGAGGAATGCAAGACCTTAGCAGAAAGAGAAGAAATATTTAAACCTTATCCAGGGCTTGGACTCAGGTCCCTTTGATCCAAAGCCAAGTATGCCAATCACACAGCCACCAAGACCCTGCTAAAGGATGCAACACTAATCTAATATATAAAGTTTATGTGTTTGTGTGTCTGTCCGCTTATACACTCGGCCCCCAGAAGAGCTAGAGGCTCTGAACTTTGCATGAACATTCCCCTTCACCCAGGGAAAGAATATACACTATTTGCAAACCAGTTGGGGTCAACCTAAATTGGGGTGGGCAGGTTTGGATTTTTCAAAATCCCCATAGACTTAACATTAACAGTTGAAAGTTATTCAAAATAACTGTTGCCACCAATAAATTTGAAAAAAAGAATACATCAAACTAAACTAATTTTTGATTTTGCATGCTTAAACATCAATGGTTAAAAGTTATTGAAAATAACTGTTACTACCAATAAATTTGAAATAATGAATGCATCAAACTAATTCCTTTCTGATTTCATGTAATAAACTCATAGTTCAGTTTGTTGAGTCATGAGCATAAGCGTCTGTGAATATTGAAGTCGTTCTAATTAAGCACGAGTGGAATCCAAGATTCTTTATTGAAATAAAAGCCTTAAAAACTAAGAATCGATATCGGAAATTAAAGTTATTTTAACTGAATTTGAAAAATATATAAAAGTTAATAAACGTATATAAGTTCACTGGACAAAAATTAGTCACCTCCCACCGTAAGAGGGTTACGTCCATTCAACAGCAACAGAGGGTGCACAAGTAATAAATGTGTCCTACAAATAGCTGTGCCATGCGCTACGGGGTTCTTGTGACAAGAAGTGGTTGTGTGCCATGTGTGTGTTAATTGCTCTATGAAACATGGGTCATGCCAAAATTCTGAATGAGTGGCAAAAGGGTGTTATTGTGTTTGGCTGAGCCAAAGGGCATAATGTACAAGAAGTTGCTGCCTTTACAGGTGTGTCAAAATTTATTGTCCAAAGGGTCTTCCAGCAGTGGCGTACATCACAGTCCACCACTAATTGTCACCAGAACTGCGGCAGAAAGACTGCGCTCACCAATAGGGATCACTGCAGTGTGTCATGCACTGTTAGGGCAAACTCCTCCTTTGCTCCAGTCAATCAATGCAGGCCTACAACAAGCTGTTTCCGAACGAACACTTTGAAGGGAATTGCATGCCATGGATATCTGGAGCAGAGTACTGCAGAAGAGACCCATGTTAACAGCTCTGCACAAGGCTGCACAGCTACAGTGGGCATGGCAGCACAAAGACTGGACTGTCAACTCTTGGAAGAGTGTGATCTAGTCAGATAACTCACGTTTTTGCTTGTACTTGAATGATGCGAGGCAATGGATATATTGTAAGCCATATGAAACCTTCCATGTGGACTGTGTGCAAGGTTCTGTTCAAGCTGGAGGAGGCTCTGTGATATTCTGGGGGTGTTTCACGTATGAGGAAATTGGTCCTTTGGTTGTGGTGATGTCACACTTGAACCAGAAGGGCTATATGGAGCTACTGGATGACTACATGTTGCCTTTTGTGCAACATCTCCACAATGAACACCAGAAGGATACCCCAGTCTTCCAAGATGACAATTATGTATGCACAGGGCTCGAAGTGTGTCGGATTGGCACGACGAGCATTCTGAAGCCTTCAAACATCTCGACTGGCCCACCAAATCTCCAGATTTTAATCCCATAGAAAACTTGTGGAACTATTTGGGGCAACTAGTGAAGCACCGTCCCAGCCATCCAATCAATCTGGCCGAACTGCGGCATTTGCTGCTGGAAGAGTGGATGAATATTGATGTGCACTACATCAGCACAATGGTGGCATCTGTGCCAGACAGGATTTCAGCTGTTCTTCGGTCGCACGGAGGTGTTATGCGCTATTAGGTGACATTCAGCCAAGGGTGACTAATTTTTTGTCTGATGAGCTTATATCTCATATGTTAATTAATAAAAGTTTTAATATGTTAAATAATAAATAATGTTTTTTTCCATAAAAATAATTTTTTCATAGTACCTATACAAGTTTTTGAGTAACTCGGACCATATTTATTTTTATTTTTCTATAAAGTAACACATGCCTGGCAAACTGTATGAGGGACTCTCTAGTGGGTATGGAAATGATTTGAAAAGTTCAATTATCTCAGTGAGGCAATTCCGTTTTTTGGTTTAGAAACTTCTGATATGGGAAGGATTGTGGATATCTCAAAATATGTATCTTTCTTTCCATCCCTAAAGGAGAAGGAGAAAATTTAAACTAGAGGGGATTGATTATAATGTTTTTTATAACAAATGAAAGTTTGTGACATGGGGAGTGCCATCTACTCTATATTCTAAAGAGTTTCTAAGCCGAGCAATGCTGGGTAAATCTGCTAGTTATAATATAAATATGACTGCTGTTTCGAGAAAAAAAAAACTGTTAATACTTTTAGACTGATGATCGATAATGTTTTACAAGAGTGACTCATAAGTTTGTGCATTTTTTTCACATTGCAAAATATATATATTTTGACACTTGACCATGTTGCATACCTCAGAACTCAGTACTAAGGGAAAGTATAAAGTCCACTGTGTCAGTTTATAGCTATTACAAGTATCAGAGTCTTGGTTTCCATCATTAGAAATGTTGTACAATAAATGAGTTAAGAATTGAAATTCGTGCAATTTTATGTCATTACTGGAAAAAAGGATTAAAAGCTATTGAAGCAGCCTGAGAAACATGTGAGGTGGAAGATAAGGGGCAGTCTCCTTCATGCTGCTGATGCTTAGTTCGAGAAGTTCAACAGTTCAAACAGGGCTTGAAAGTAAGCATTGATTAGGATGGCCAATATTGGTAAACCGCAGCGTTCTGTGCCACAGTGTTGAAGAAATCCATCAACAAGCACTCACAAGCAACTATAGTGCAGCATCTGAAACCCAATGCCAAAGAAAAACTTTGAGAACTGGCATTTGGGCTTCTTCCTCATCTAGCATAGTCTAGAACTAGCTCCTTTCAATTACCACCTATTTTGTTCTATGGCTCATTTACTTCGAGGTAGGCAGTTCCAAACATTTCAGGTTGTCAAAACAGAAATTGGGAGTTTTTCAACTTCAAGGAACAAGCATGGCATCGGAGGAATCAAACAACTTTGCAAACAGATGGCTACAAGCTATTGAAAATTATGATTTGTATTTTGCTAAGTTCATTATTTACATTGTAATAACCATTTCTCAAATAGAAGATAAGAGGCATACTTTTATGATTTCCCTAGTATATATCATTTAACCCTGCACTGATCTGGTGGGTTATACTAAACCCACCAGTAAACCCACCAGAGGTAGGTTACATTTAAATGGTTGATAAATTACAAATGAAATATTTATACACTTTACAGGCTTCCAAAATTTAATATTTCACAATTGAAGAAATAAATGCGAGTTTCTGCAAAGGGTTGGGTTGAGTTGTTTTACCTCTGAGCGCCACTTTTTTGCACACCATGGGCTAAATGGCCAGGTCACATGGACCCCGAAGGCTCAGAGAAGGTTGGGGGAGGGGACCCACTAGAACAGTTGTTGGGAGACAGATGGTAGCCTCCTGTCAAGACCATCCAGCATGTTCTTTAAAGTGCACAGGGTATGGCTCTCCCACACACGGGGCCACGGCTTAATGTCCCATCTGACGGACGGCGGCCTTTCCAAGCCCATCGGTGTCCCCTACTGACCGTGGACAGGGCGAGGAATTTTGCGGAGATAAATCTCAAGGCTGACCCAGCTGGGACTCGAACCTGGGAACTACAGATTACGAGTCTGGCACGCTACCGACTGAGCCATCCCCGCCCCAGTTTCTGCAAACCTATAGAACTAGGGAGCATTGCACTCTACCAGACCTATGGTGTAATTTTTGCCAATCAAAACAATGCTAGGTTAGCTATGTTATATAAAGCTACCTAACATTTAGTTTCAGTTTATGGTATATTATAATAAACCATACATCTTTCTGTAATATTATTAAACAACAAAATAAAATAAAACATTGCATGACTCCTAATTCAAACATATTTACTATAGGAGGATTGTGGGTATCTCAAAATATGCCTTTTTTTCCTTCCCTAAAAGAGAGTAAGTGGAACTTCCACTATGTGGGAAGGCAAAAGGAACAAGAATATAGTGCTAAAAATTATTTAGCTATTAATACTTTTACTTTCTTAGATAGAAACAATGCTCACATTCTTCTTTAGAAACCAAGAAAATATATGGAATATATTAACATGCAGTGCCAAGTAAGTTCAAGACACAGCATTATGGAAAATGCACTTATAATTCCACAAGCAGGATAAAAAAAAACACACAGAATAAAATTTTATCAAAACCACTAAATTATGATCAGGTGTGACTGGCAAGGGGAGCTAGATGCTATAGCATTCCAGGACCTCAGTATTGTGGGCCTCTGGGACCTCATGAGAACTTTTTTCAAAAATAATAATAATAATTTTATGCAAATTCCACAGATTTGGGGGGAAATCAATTTTAAGCACCACATATTAACTATTAACAGGATAAGTATTGAATTTTTAAAAAAGAGACCGAATTCTTTTATTGCAGCCTGCCCCCCTCCCCCTGCTACAGCTGCATCCCTGAAAAAAAAGTGCCAGTCTGCCCCTGATTATGATCATGTAATTAATTACCTGTCTATGATTGTAGCTAATTTGCGGGATATGAATTCACAGATACCATTGTTACTACTTGAACCATGTTCTGTTTCATAACTTGATCTATAAATTGGAAATAAAACAGTAAGTTGTCTCTACAAATATGTAAAAAATAAATCATAAAGGAATAAAATAATAAATTATATAAGCTACTTCCAACCTTTAAAATATTGCAATTTTTCATGTAAAAAATATGAACTTGAAAATGAGAGAATAAGATAATTATTATATTTGAATAATCAAAATATTGCAACTTTCTTTAAAACATATTTAAATAATCAAAATGTTTGCAACTTTCTTTAAAACACATTTTATATGAATGGTAGCAACTCTAGTGACTTTCTTAATCTTCAACATATAATCTGTGACTCATTCATTTTCAACACACATTCACAACATATTCATATGTGCAAAGTCTGCAGGATTATATAAATTTACATAATAAGAGCAAATGCCTACTTTGGCATTTATATCATGTAAGCAACACAAAACGCTCTTTAATGTCTTAAGGTACTTACCTTAATTTCCTTACTTTTTTGAACAATTCAGAACAACAGTCATTCACACCACAATGTCAGTTTGAAATTGTGGCAGATAAAAGGAATATCACAAAAAAAATATCACAATGAAGAAATGCAAATTTGTTGTGTATCTAGGGTATTAATCAGAGCTAGGCAAGGATGGAAAAATCTCCCCAACAATCACAGCTTTTGAGCTCTAGTCTGTTTTTTTCACTTGTCTGTTCCTTACAACAAAATGGCCAAATTTACCCAACTACTGAGGAATTCATTCTTAACTGATGAATAAATATTTTTGTGTATTCTGATGATGATTTGTTGATAGACACTGCATACATAATCATTTCAAAGTAGTTATTTGCAGAAGTAACATTTGTGATCAATATGTCTTCAGCAAAATGTGTTTTTCTTTAAGTTACTAAAATATCTCTTGAAATACACATAATAATCTCTGTTAACTTTATTTAGAAATTTCTATAAGGATATATCGATAGTTTAAAAGATTTTGTCTGTACGAGACCTGAGACAAATATCCTAAATATCAATCACTAAACACCAAATATAGTCATACCCATTTATAATTAAGTCAGTAATAATGAAATTATGGCTAAAATGAAGTATCTGTTTTAAAATTATGTTGTTTGTACATTTAATTATGAATACTTTGTCGTTATTTTACTGATATAGTGGACATTTATTAAGAACCTTTAATTTACAGATTTTCCCCCACTGAATGATAATCCTTTGGCAGTAATACACTTTTCAAGGCCATCAACTATGGAGAATTCTGTCGCCTTCTCTAGGCCAGTTTCGAATTCAGTCACTGAAGATCTTCATAACACTCCAGATGATGGATTAAAACATTCCAAGAAAAGAAATAAACTAAATCCAGAAACAATAAAATAATGAAATTGTCAGTTTGCTAATTGTTATATAGCTAGGATATTTTCTAAAATGATCGGTGAAAAGCTAGGGACAAGAGGACAATCTCATTTAGAATTTCATTGTGGAAGTGGCAGGGCAAGTAAACAATGAATCAAAAGACATTCTTGTTCCTTTTATATTTCATTAATTCTGTGCTTCATTCTTCGCCAAGCATACAGTTTGACAATGACACTCTTTAAAAGTTTTAATCTAAACTAATGGATGGCTGGGAAAAATACAAATATGACTATTTTATTAGTACTTATACAACAAAAAATTGTCTCTTATTCCTTAAAATAAAAAAGTTGTTTTTCTTACACCCTTCTGAGAAAAGTAGGTAGATTATGGCAGTCAATGAACAATGAAATACTCTATAGCTAAAATTTCAAATTTCTACAATAAATAAATCACTAACAATAGTTTTTAAAATTTTTGCCTTTTCCATATTTAGTGCCTCTAATGATGTAAAGGTCTGTAAATGGTAGCTAGGTAGTCACTGGAAGGAGAGCTATGCACCAATCCCCTGTGATGATGCATTGAACCAGCCAGGTCTAGCACCTAATGTCTGACCCCGCCTTCTCGTGGTGCAGACCGTTAGTATGTTTTCAAAAGAGAACATATATAACTCTCTTGTGGAAGTGAACGGAAGGGGAGGGCTGCCAGATTAGTGTGGCCTACTGATCTGGACAACTATGGCTACTTTTCTTTTTTTTTTCTACCCTGCTGAGGAGTGGTCAACCACACAGGGTCCTGGTGCTGACCATATAAACCCAATGGACTGGACAGATATATGGCTCTAAACTTGATTATGGATCCTGATTTTGCTGCACTGGTGGGCTTCTGTGGAGGGAAAATCTTCCGCTGTGTTTTCTGTTTGTTTGTGGGTTGACAGCCCCAAGTGAATAGATTCACAAGATATGTTTATCAGCTGGTGGATAATCCTGAGAAGAGGTCATCGCAGGCACCTGAACTCTGCTTCTATTGGCACTGTCAAATTCTACATTGGAGGATATCTTCCAGTGTAGATGGCTCCAGCCTTTAGTGGTGGGGGAACGGGTCTTTGCCCCATGTCTCAAATTAGGGGGCTGTTTGATATTGTCGGCATTCCCTCTCTCAATAAACATAGTTTCTTTAAAAATCCAACTAATCATTTTCTCTCTGCAGGAACGTGGAATGTGAGGACATAATATAGAGATTATTCTCTTGATGTCCTCACACATGAATTCCACCATTATAATTTAGATATTCTCGGCTTGCAAGAGACCAGATGGACAGATAAAGGTCAGATTCTTAAAAATAATCTTAAATTTCTCTTTTCAGGGAGGGACGACAATAAGCATCACCAAGGCGTGGGTCTGCTTCTCAGCAGACACGCTAGTGATGCTCTTCTAGGATATGAGTGCATTAATGAAAGGTTTTTTACAGCAAAATTTCACACAAGCACTACAGACTTTAATGTTATCTGCTGTTATGCCCCCACTGAGGATGAGGATGAGAAGGATAGGTTTTATGAACAACTTCAGGATATTTTGAATTCTGTCAAGAAAGGAGATATTACCCTTGTTCTTGGTGACTTCAATGCCAAAGTTGGTACTGACTCTGAACTTTGGGGAGGAGTAATAGGCCTTTTGGTATTGGTAGCTGCAATGGCAATGAGCAACGTCTCCTACAGGTAACTAAACTCAATGGATTCAGAATAACTAACACTTATTACAAACACTGCGACATACATAAGTACACATGTTTCACCTGATGGGCTGCATAAGAATATGATTGATTACATATTAATTAACAGCTAATGGGCTAGTTCTGTTAGGAATACCAGGGCATATAGGGGAGCTGAAATTGGATCTGACCATTACCTTGTTAAAAGTGTCTTGCAACTTAAACTTAAAAAGTGTTGTGCTAAGGTTAAAAATTTTACTTTTAATACTGAAGCTCTGAAAGATCCAGTTATAGCCAAAGCTTACCATGATAGGTTATTTAGTCATTATGACAGTCATGGTATGCCATTACTGAAAGTAATGGTCTAAACTACATTACTGAAGTGAGGAAGAAGGGATCATTTTAAACAGGCTTTTTTGGACACTAACAGTACTCTTTTAGGAAAAAAGGGGCAGAATTATCTGAGTGATAAGGCACTTGAGCTTATTTTGGAAAGAAAGAACTGCAGGAATGTCCTTAATCAATACCCTACTAGTCGTAATAGAAAGCATTACAGAGAACTTAATAAACATGTAAAAGATCAGTTAGCTGCCGATAAGAATCTTTGGTTTGGCTGACAAAGCCGAGGAAGCAGTTAGAGAGCACAACAGCAGAGATAAGTACCAGATAGTTAATGTTTTATGTAGTAGAAAACGAACAGGTATACAGGGATTGAAGGATAAACAAGGTAAGGTTATAGAAGGTGAGGATTCTGTCATGGCTACGTGGGCTGAGCATTTCAGTGATATTCTAAACAATGTAGTTAATTCTATTCCCATTGTTTGCAATGATCATAGATGCATTGGTGGCTTTAATGTTGGCCCTATAACACAATCTGAAGTTATTTTGGCTGTTTCTAAACTTAAACTACATAAATCCCCAGGGGTAGATGAAATTACTACCGAAATGCTTAGAGCTGGGAATGTTTCGGTTACCACTTGGATGACTGAAATTCTAAATATCTTTTATGATAAAAACATGGTTCCTAAGATTTTACCAGAGCTATTGTTATCCCTATTTTCAAAAAAGGTGATTGCAGTTCTTGTGATAACTTTAGGGGTATCAGCCTACTCTCTGTTCCAGGTAAAGTTCTTTCCATGATTGTGCTTAATGGAATTAAGAATCTGGTTAACAGTCAATTGCGTGATGAGCAATGTGGATTCAGAAGTGGTAGGGGATGTGTGGATCAGATATTTTCACTTAGGCAGATTCTTGAGAAATGTTTAGAGTTTCAGAAACCTCTGGTTGCTAGCTTTGTTGATTTCGAAAAGGCTTTCGAATCTGTTGATCGCCATAATTTGTGTTTGATTGTGGGATCATATGGTATACCAGACAAGTTAGTTAACATAATGAAAGCTCTCTATAATAACACTGAGTCATGTGTGAGAGTTGGTACGGCTTGTAGCAATTGGTTTAGCATTACTTCTGGTGTTCGACAAGGGTGCATTTTGTCTCCTTTTCTCTTCAGTTTAGTTATTGATTATGTTATGTGAAATTCACTGCAAGGGAAAGATTTTGTCCTTAAATGGTCTGGAGATACAAAAATTTCCAGTTTAGATTATGCTGATGATTTAGCCCTTTTGGCAAATGATGTTGATGAGATGAACTCTTTCATTTGAGCTGTTGATGAAACTGGTAGTAGAGTAGGTTTGGTTATAAACAGAGAGAAAACTAAAATGATGAAAATTGGTCAGGCAGGCTGTGATTCAGTTAATCTGAATGGTTGCAGTCTTGAGCAGGTGTCACAGTTTAATTATCTTGGGAGCTATGTAACAGATAATGGTGACGTGCGGCATGAGATTAACAGACGAATAGGGATTGCTGCCGGGACTTTTAAGAATCTATGGAGAGTGTGGAGAAATAGGGGTATACACCTAAAAACTAAAATTAGACTGTATAATAGTTTGGTTCTTTCTAGGGTTAGTTATGGTAGTGAAACTTTGACACTTTATAAACAAGATAACAGGAAACTAGATGCTTTTGATTCCAGATGCTTATGCAGTATCTTGGGCATTAGGTGGTTCAACTTTGTAACTAATGTCGAGGTTAGGCAAAGGAGTTTGCAATCTCCTTTAAGCAGCATATTGTGCAGAGAGAGACTCCGTTGGTTTGGCCATGTTGCCCGTATGAATAATTATAGATTGGCGAATAGGGTTATGAATAGTGTGCCTAAAGGCCTCAGAAAGAAGGGAAGACCTAGGATGTGGTGGGCAGACAATGTCAAACAGGACCTTGTTAGAATTGGTGTGCAGTGGCCAGATGCAGTAGATGTAGCTCAGGATAGACTTGCTTGGAGAACTAAATTGCACGGTCTGGTTGGACCTCCATAGCCCATGGCTACTTGAGGATGATGATGATGATGATGTAAATAGAAACTACCTGAGGATTTGAAAAATGCAAATTACAATATTTAATTAATACCAATCCAATTAAAAAAGTTTTCTAATCATCTCTTAAAGCAAAATGTTTAATTTTTCCCTATCCCTGGGTGTAAAGGAGCAACTTATTGTTGTAAAAGTAAATCTCATGACCTTCACACATTCTAGCATCAAAATTTCAAATTTCTAGCATAAATACATTGTCTGATGTATTAGTTTAAAATTTTGAAACATCTATTCTAATAGTGAAAACTATTAGAGAGAACAATTATAGCTTTTGGGAGATTCATAAAGTGCAAATCATAATATTTCATCAATACCTATTCAACCTAAAAAGCACAATACTGTCTTGCACCTGGCAGTCTAAGAACACATAGAAGGTATGGTATACATAAAATACTATAAGATATATGTTTGCATATTAAGGTTTCATGTTACGGAGCTAAGTGTTTAAATTAATTTAGAGTTGAAATGTGAACTCCATGTGAAAATCTGTTAAAACCAAAAAGTTGTATTTTCCCACCACCACTGGGGATCACACCACACAAGGGATCAACTCAGTATTGTCAGTCAAAACTTTATGACCTTCACATTCCACTACCAAAATTTCTAATTTCAACCATAAATGGATCATTTGCAATATTTGTTTAAAATTTTGGAAATTTCAACCTTCTCCATCATTAGAGGGCACAATTATAGCTTTTGGAAGATTAAAAAAAGTGAGAATCATAATATTTCATTAACACCTATCCAACCAAAAAAAATTTTTATTTATCTCTAAAAACTAAAAAGTTTGCTGTCTATAGACAGATACAGACAGGCGGATGGACAGACAGAAGACAAAGTGAACACATCTCGTTTTCTTTTTTTGAAAATTAGATAAAAATAAGTAATTAGTCTTTATTATCTGTATTATCTGTATTTACATAGAGTAGGCAGTGGTTGGTAGCATGCAAGGCTCATAATCTTTAGTTCGCAGGTTCAAGTCCTACCTGAACCAGCAATGAGTTTTCTCTCTGCTAAACCTCCACCCTGCCTTCGGTCAGAAAGGGGTCACAGATGTGCTTGGAAAGACTGTCAACTGCTGGATGGGATGTAAAGCCATTGCTCCATATGAAAGAATGTCATACCCTGTATACATTAAAGAACATGCTTGATGGCCTTGACAGGAGACTTCCATCCATCTCCTAGCAGCTGTCCAGTTGGGTTCCACACCCAACAATCTCTGAGCTCTTGGGGTTTTTGTGACCTGGTAATTTAGTCCATTGTGTGCACAAAAAATGTCAACATGTTTAAGTAGCTTAGTATTTTTTAGTTTAGTCTTTATTATTTTGATTTAAATACATGGTATATTTCATTTTAAGATAACTTTTCAATTAATATTTATTATAGTGAATTTAGCCTTCCCATGGCCGAGTGGTTAGCGCGCTTGGCTACTGATCTAAGGGACCTGGGTTCGAGCCCCAGGTGAGGCATGGCTGTTTGTGTCGTTTTTCTGCTGAGGGCCTGCCATCCTCACAGACCTTCTACTATGGCACATAAACTGACAGGCTCCTGTCAGACCTCTGTGGCAAGCAGCTGCTTGAGGGGGTATTTATTATTTATTTATTTTATTTTATAGTGAATTTACAGATACAACAAAATTATTTGGTGTCTCTACAAATTAATCACAATTGAGTTCGACTGTATTTACATTCTCAGAGCATTCTATTATCTGCTGTATAATATTAAAGGGTTTATCCATTTCTCCTATTTGTTTCTTTGATCTAGAACTCCTCTCAAACAGTAGCAGCTAGGACAATGAAATTCAATATGGCAGCTTTCTGTTATTAAGATTTAAAGCAAATGAATATTTGGTCCCTCAACATTCCCCTCCATCTCTCTCTCTCTCTAAAAATATCAGAGGAGTAACTTCTTCTCAGAGGTAAGATAAGGATAATCAATTTTGGCATATAGCTTCTTCTTATTGTAAAGCAATGTGAGGGTTTGGTCCCCCAATATTTCTACTCCACAAGCATCTCCTAAGTGATAAGAGTTAAGACAACTAAATGTAACACACAGCTTATCTTATTTTTATAACTGACAGCTAACTAAGGGTTCTGCCCCGATCCATACATTTATTCCCTCCTCCCCCATAATCTGTAAGAAATACAAAAAACAGTGTCAGAACTAGAAATTCTCACATCTGGAGCAAAAATTCTGAATCCTTTCCCCCTACAGTCAATTATTTATTATGGTTTTGTTGGGAAATAAAGATAATGCTATCATCAGAATCATTACTGCTATCAGTTGCAACAGAAAATGGAGAAGTAGGGGTTGTGCAAATGCATTTGCTACCTGACAATGGTGAATTTAATTTTTTTGCTTGATTATTTCAAATCTAGGGGAAAATTAAAATTATAAAATATTTCCAGGGAAAGAACAGCTTTCTTTCACCTTAGAATGCAGCATAATTAATTTCTTTTTTTAATGCACATAAAAGCAGGAAAAAGTTTTTGCCAATCCACTCGTGTTGGTAGTCAGCTTTTTCTGAATTTCCCCGTTACTTATGAAATTTAAAATATATTTCATCAGCTTTCTATAAAGTAGAAATCAGATCAAAAAGTCAGGATCAGTCATCCTATAGAAAAGTTTTAACCCTTTATTTCCCTTACCATATAAATAAACCAGACATGAAATTTTTAGCATTCAAATGAGCAAAAACTGCATGATCTACAGCAGTGTCTCGCAAACTTTTTTACTCTGCAGCACAGTGAATCTAATTTTTTTTCTGCGGTACACTAAATCTAATTTTTTTTTCCGTGGCACACCTAAAAAAGAATAAAAACAAACTCTATATAATCGTCATTATATTTGCGCTTTGTTGACGTCATCAGCCTGGTTTTACTTGAAGATTTGCTCTCGTTCTTTTATTCATAACTCGGTATTTGTTTTAAATATTTGTCCATTCTATGGCTTGAAATAATCAAAAATTAAAATCAAAATTTGGAAAAAGCTTGATAAATACTTACAAGCACATTGATAACACAAGTCAAGTCAAAATGAAATCTATGGAATATCTAGTGTCAATTTGAAAATCTCTTGCGGCACACAGTTTGCAAGACACTGATCTATAGATAAGCCAATCCATCGAACGATAAACATGTGCAAGTCTCATTCCCATTGCAATTACAAGTATGACTCCCACAGATTAAGGAAGTTTCTTAATCTCAGACTACCCTCACCCCAAAGATTCAAGGTAATTCTGTCTTGCACTGAAGTATCAGGGTGAAGCAAGTTTCCCAGAGTGGAGGAAGGTTGTATATATCCCCTGATTACACCCACTTAGGTACAATCTGTGGTCTTCAGCTGTGTAAGTGACCTTTGCCCAGTGATCTATCTCGAAATGGTCAGCAGGAAATGGAAACAGATTTCCTTTTACCTGCAGGGCATTAGTGTAGTTCAGCTCATAATAAGCAGGAACAGAGTTGCATCTTTATTGCAGCAAAAAGAGTTAAAATGAAAACAATTCTTCCCTTTTATTAGCATTTTCTTTTGAAAGATGAAAATACTGCAAAATTTTGGAGCAGATTTTGTTTAAAAAACACCCTGAAAATTGCAAAATTTTGATAAAATTAAAAAAAATTGGAGTTAGCTCTGTACATTATTAAAGTTATTAAAAAAAAACACTGTTGAGAAAAAACTGTATTACTAAATCCTTTACTAGATATTAACAATTACTAGACTTTTTCTTATGTTTAATTTCTATTAGTTTTATCATGTAATATCAGAAATAA
The DNA here is from genome assembly GCA_038380435.1 of Ryuthela nishihirai. Taxonomy (NCBI): domain Eukaryota; kingdom Metazoa; phylum Arthropoda; class Arachnida; order Araneae; family Heptathelidae; genus Ryuthela; species Ryuthela nishihirai. The sequence goes on along the minus strand of JAWZYU010000965.1, from coordinate 10,847 downwards.
GCTATGAGGTAACTCATAATTCATTAGACAATAGCATAAATGATCAGTTACTGTAAAAAGAATCTAGAAAAAGTATACAATGAAAACATGACATTTATTTCAAATTTTGGGCTGGGCTGTCACTATTGCTACAAAGTGACGGATTTCATTTTGGAGAGGTACAATCTCCCATATATCATAAGTGTATTAGCATACAAGTATTGCATTTCAATATACTCGATATGTGAAAATTTTATGAGGAATTTCCTATATGAATCTAATTGTATCAAATCTGCATGCTTCACAAGCCAGTGTTGAATTGCTATTTTCAGTTCTGAAGTTCATTTATAATGCCCTCAGATTTTAAATGAAAAATTATCTTTTTTGAGGTTATTTTATTCTTTAAGACAATGGCACAATGCTAAGAATGACTAGTTCTAATTCATGTTGTTATGCAGTTTGATACCAGCTAAAGGAGAGCATATTTTTAGCTGTCCCGTGGCCGAGTGGTTAGCATGCTTGATTTAAGGGACCTGGGTCCGAGCCCCAGGTAATGCATGGATGTTTGTGATGTTTTTCTGCTGAGGTCCTGCCATCCTCTCAGACCTTCTACTGTGGCATATAAACTGACAGGCTCCTGTCAGACCACTGCGGCAAGCAGCTACTTGAGGGGGTATTAATTTATTATTTTTTATTTTGGATATCAATCTAGAATTTTAAATTCTTCATTTCTTGACTTTTTTTGCAAATAGAAAGTGATATCTAAATTATTTGATCTTAGACAAAAAATATTTTTATTCCATCTTACTATTGATGATATTTTGGCAAATTTTTCTCAAGTAACTCTTGATCTGATTTCAAATTTCACATTTTCTTTGTCGTAACTGATGGGCAACGTGCAAATAAATTAATAAAGCTAAGCTTTAATTTAGAAATTTGGACTATATCAGTTTTTATTGTGAATAAAAGTGAAAACTCTTATGAACTATACAGAAATGTTAAAATTCAAATTGATTAGTTGAAATTTAATTTTTTGGCTGGAGCAGGAGCCAAGCTCCAAGATTCTGGTTCCAAAGCCCTGACAGCCACTTCCCAGATTGAAAACTCAGGATCTCCTGATTACATGCCAATTGCTCTACTAATTAAGTTAAGGTAGTGGTTGGAATAACAGGATCTCACAGATATACACCTGTTGATGATAGGTTAGATAAATATAGAGGAAAAATTTCCATTAGCCAGGTGGGATCTGAACCCACAGTCACCTGATAACATGTCAAGTGCTCTAACCACTGACTACTAGCCACTGAACAATCAGCCTTTATTACTAATTTTAAGCATTATACCATTGAATTAGTCATTGGAAATGTATCTGACTGTAATTGAAGACTCTGATCTGCAAAGTACTTTCAAGGTCAGTGCACATGATCAGACCATATCAAACATCAAGAGGCATGGTATTTTTTATTTTTTTAAGCCAGCAGGTCAGGTATCAAATGTTGAAATAATAGGCTCTCACCTGTTGGTGATAGATTAGATAAATATCGATGAAAAATTGTCATTAGCTGGGTGGGATCTGAATCTGAACACCCAGTTAATGACAATATTTCCTCTATATTTATATATATACAAAGCCATCCTGTGGCCGAGTGGTTAGCACGATTGGCTACTGATCTAAGGGACCTGGGTTCGAGCCCAGGTAAGGTATGGATGTTTGTGTTGTTTTTCTGCTGAGGTCCTGCCATCCTCATAAACCTTTCACTGTGGCATATAAACTGACAGGCTCCTGTCAGACCTCTGTAGCAAGCAAATTGCTTGAGGGGGTATTTATTTTTTTTAATATTATGTATATATACTGAATGGGCAAATTATTAGATACACCTATCTAATAGCCTGTTGCTCTACCTTTTGCCTTCACAACAGCAGCAGATATCCTGGTAAGGACTCAATGAGGTGTTGAAAACAGAGGTGGTATTGCCACCCATGAAGTGAGGATCGCCTGTCATAGAGTATGCACAGTTGCCAGGCTTGAGCAGATCTTTTCAATTCGCCCCACAAATTCTCAATGGGGTTGAGGTCCAGCAATCAAGGGAGCCATTTGAGTGTGATAAACTCATTTGAATGCTCCTGGAGCCAATTGGTTGCCACTCGGGAAGCATGTGGTGTGGCATTGTTCTGTTGAAAGATGGCATCATGGTGCGGAAAGAGAATCATTATGAAGAGATGTATACAGTCAATGAAGAAGTTCACATACCTCATGTGTGTGATGGAGGTCTTGATGGGTATGAGAAGGCCTCAAGGGAGCCCATGTAAATCCACCCCAAACTGTTACACTGCCTCCACCTTCCTGTATGACCCCAACTTGGCAAGCTGGGCCCATTGTTTCATGTGGTTTACGCCACACACATACTCTCCCTTTGGCGTGACATTTGAAACTGTAATTCAGTAGACCAGATGATGTGTTTCCAGTCCTCTGCAGTCCAGTTGCAATAGGCTTTTGCAAACTGCAGTCAAATCTTTCGGTGCCTTGCAGTCAACAAGGGGACACGATGTGAACATCGACTGCCATAGCCTATTTTTTCTATGGTATGATGGATAGTCTTTGCGCATAAGCTTATGGACGCACCCTCATTCAATTCCAATGTTATCTGGTCCACGATAGCTGTGCAATTCCTTGTAATAATGCAGACAGTCTGCGCTCACCTCAAGAGTCAATTGCACATTTATGTCCATATTTCTCTTGCTGGTTGGAAGTTTTGCCACATTTCATGTATTGGTATACACATTCGATGGTTCTGATGTGGAAATCCCAACAGTTCAGCAGTTGTGGTGATTTAACAACCAGCCTTCTGCTATCCGGCCATAATCAAACTCACTTATGTCACTGCCTTTACCCATGATTACTTTTCCATGACTGGTTTCCAATGCATAGAGACCTGCCCTATTTATAGGCATTGGCAGTTTCAGCATCCCATATGACTGGATATGATACTTCTGCTTTGCATTTTGCTATCAGGGTGTAATATAATAATTTGTTCATTCACTGTATATTTAAATGTTAGCATGCAGAATAATGTTTTCAAACTATCCAAAACCATGATAAAGCAACATGAGTGATGGAAAGCTAAAGTAGCTTTCGATCTGAACTGATGATTTGTTTGATGTGCTGCAGTTTGAATTAGTCTTTCATTACCTATAACAATTTTTTTACATATTTTTTAGTTTATGCATATTTTAATTAATAAATACAATTGTAAATTTATATTTTCATACCTTTTATAAAGATAATTTCATGTTATTGTGTTATGAATGAAATTTTTGATAACTTAAGAAAACTCTGATTTTTCAGGTATAACACATTTTATGGAATCCAATAAAGAGGAATTCTTGGGATTTCCTACTATAAGAATTAATATTACTCATAGAGTTTTGATAACCATAACTTATTAGTAGTAAAATATATTAATATTGTTTTGTAGCAAATGTTGATATCACAGGCAAACAGAATAGTGACTGATAAAATTTTCAGCAGCACTATACAGAAAAAAGGATATAGAAATAAATAATTATCTCAGTAGTAAAGTATCACAGGATATGTCTTGTAGACATGAACTCATGAAATAATAAGCTGGAAAAAACTGATTTTGCCAAATTATTGCAAATATTATTTCATAAGTTCCATGTCTACAGGATGTCCTGTGATATTTTACTATGAATTATTGATTTAATGTCACAAGTATGAGTGACACTTATTAAATTCCATCACATGAGACAACATGGTTGTCCATTTCCTGACAGATGGCACCAAGAGTGAATGAAATAAAAAAAATGCAGGAAAGTTTGTAAGTCACACTAGCCATTGATGGTGTGGTGGTTAGCGTACAGCATGTTTCTAGGATATGTGGGTTTGGATCCCACTCATGGCAAAATCAATTTTTTCAGCTTATTATTTCAGGAGAAATAATTTTCTGTTATAAATAATTAATGTTTAAAATAAATCTGTGTATACATTATTTTGTAAAATTAAATGCCTTCTTTTAAGATATAACATGCCACTTTCTGTTCATTTGTTATTTTAGAAGGCAGCTCAAATCAAATTAAAATATCTATTTTTACTATATTCTTTCAAATATTATTATATATGCTATATTGTTTATAATATATAAAATTGATGCACTTTTTTTTACCTATCTTTACCCTGTTGATTAAAAACAGCTTAATAGTAGTTAAAATACCAGATATTTTATTTCTAAAAATTCATAATATTCTTTATCTTGGTGTATCACATGGCCTATTTCTATTTCACAATAAGGTTTCAAAGTTGCTTTTTTTTTTAAATGATATAATCACTTAAAAACTAACCTGACCACTAGAATGAATTTTGTTTCATAATCCCAGCACTTAAAGGTTAAGGATATTTCTTTTGACTTTGTAGATGAGAAGCACTGGTTTCCCAAAGTTAAACTTCATTAATAAGTTACTTCATAGGGTCCATGATTTGGTATGTGAGGAAAATATATTAATGTCAGTTTCTAAAAAAAGCTCTTTCTGCTGAGGAGTTATTGACTGGGATAAGAGTAAAAAAATAAAAAGCAATAAGAGCTAAAGCATTGAAATGCCAGTTTATTGGGTACACCACCCCTCATCACATAAATGGTTCATTCTAACATATAATACATCATGTGACTGTGATGTGCAGTATAAATCAGGCAAACCAGGTCTTTGAGCATCAGTTACAGTTGGATTGTGAATCAAATATACAAAATCCACATGCAACCATGGGCTATGGAGGTACTACCAGACTGTATAATTTTGCTCTCCACACTTGTCTGTCCTGAGCAACAGCTGTTGCATTTAGCCAGTCCAGATTGTTTGACACTGTCTGTCCATCGCATCCTAAGCCTCCCCCTTTTTCTGATACCCTTAGGTACACTGTTCATAATCCTCTTTGCCAATCTGCAGCTATGCATATGGGCAACATGGCCAAACCAACACAGTCTCTCTCTGCACAATATGCTGCTCAAAAAAGGTTGATGACTCCTTCTTCTAATCATGATTATTTTATTAAGAATAATCATGCAAAGAACTTTATCTGGAACAGAAAGTAAATTAATTTCCCCATAATTATCACAAGAACTATTATCTAGCATCTTGTAAGTTCCATGTCCCAACAAATTCAGCTGTCCTGAAGGCCAAAGGAGGGACAACATGCTATTAGGTAGGTGTACCTAATAAACTGGCATCTCAGAGTATATATTTGGAAAAACATTAACATCATGTTTCCTTTCATGAATTCATGGAGATTATTTATTATTATCCTTTAGAACGAACGTACATATGTATATATATCCAATTCTAGCAAGGTCCTGTTTGACATTGTCTGCTCATCACATCCTAAGTATCCCCCTTTCCTGAAGCTTTTGGGCACACTGTTCATAATCCTGTTTCCCAATCTGCAGCTATCCATATGGGTATAACAGGGCCAAACATAATGCAGTTTCTCTATGCACAAAATGCTGCTCAAAAGAGGTTGCAGACTCCTTCTAACCTTATCATTACTTAAAAGTTAAATCACCTATGCCCAAGATACTGCATAAGCATCTAGAATCAAAGGCACCAAGTTCTTGTTTTCCTGCTTACAAAGGGTCCATGTTTCCCTACCATACCTAACCTTAGAAAGAACCAGCAAACAATTATACAGCCTAATTTTAGTCTTTAGGTGTATAGGCCTATTTTTCATATACATTCTTAGAAGTCCAGTAACAATCCCTATTCTTCCATTTATCTCATGCCTCACATCACCAGTATCCATTGCATAGCTCCAAAGATAATTAAATTGAGACACTTGCTCAAGAGTGCAGCCATTCAAAGCAACTGAAGCACTATCTGCCTGACCAATTTTCATCACTTTAGTTTTTTCTCTGTTTATCTACAAACCTACTCTATTACCAATTTCATCAACAGCCCTAATGAAAGAATTCATCTCATCAACATCATTAGCCAGCAGGGCCAAATCATCTGCATAATCTAAATCAGAAATTTTGATATCTCTAGACCATTTAAGGCCAAAATCTTTGCCTTGCAAAGAATCTCACATACCATAATCAATAACCAAACAAAAAAGAAAATTAGACAAAATGCACCCTTGTCTAACTCCACCAGCAATGCTAAACCAATTGCTGCAAGATGTACCAACTCTCACACATGACTCAGTGTTATTACAGAGAGCTCTCATTACACTAACTTATCAGATATTCCATATGATCTAAAAATCAACCACAAATTGTGTCAATCAACACAATCAAAAGCCTTTTGGAAATTTATAAAGCTAGTAAGCACGGGTTTCTGGAACTCAACATTTCTCAAGAATCTGTCTAAGTAAAAATATCTGACCACTCCAAAAATAAAAAAAATTCTTAATTCTATTAAAAATAATTACGCATAGATCAACATAGATTCTTAAAACTTCCAATGGCAATCCCTATTCTTCTATTTATCTCATGCCGCACATAATCAGTATCTGTCACAAAGCTTTCAAGATAATTAAACTGAGACACTTGCTCAATAATAGTACAGCCATTCAAAGCAACTGAAGCACCATCTGCCTGCCCAATTTTCATCACTTTAGTTTTTTCTCTGTTTATCACCAAACCTACTCTATTGCCAGTCTCATAAACAGCCCTAATGAATGAATTCATCTCATCAACATCAGTAGCCAACAGGGCCAATCATCTGCATAATCTAAATCAGAAATTTTGAAATCTCTAGACCATTTAAAGCCAAAATATTTCCCTTGCAAAGAATTTTGAATAACATACTCAATAACCAAAGTAAAGAGAAAATGAGACAAAATGCACCCTTGTCTAACTCCACTAGCAATTCTAAACCAATTGCTACAAGACGTACCAACTCTCACACACGACTCAGGGTTATTATAGAGAGCTTTCATTATGTTAACTAACTTGTCTGGTATACCATATGATCTCACAATCAACCACAAATTATGACGATCAACAGAGTCGAAAGCCTTTTTGAAATCAACAAAGCTAGCAAACAAAGGTTTCTGAAACTCTAAACATTTCTCAAGAATCTGCCTAAGTGAAAATATATGATCTACACATCTCCTTCCACTTCTGAATCCACATTGCTCATCACACAATTGCCTGTCAACCAGATTCTTAATTCTATTAAAAATAATCATGCAAAGAACTTTATCTGGAACAGAAAGTAAACTAATTCCACTATAATTATCACAAGAACTGCAATCACTCTTTTCAAAAATTGGGACAATAATAGCTCTAGTAACATCCTTAGGAACCTTTATCATAAAAAATATTAAAAATTTCAGTTAACCGTGTGACAATACAAATGTTCCTAGCTCTAAGCATTTCACTGGTAATTTTGTCCAACCCTGGGGATTTATGCAGTTTTAACTTAGAGACAGTCAATATGACTTCAGAATGTGATAGGGCCATCATCAAAGCCAGTAATGCATCTATCCTCATTACAAACAATGGGAGTAGAAATAATCACATTATATAGAACATCTCTGAATGCTCAGCCCACCTAGCCATCACAGAATCCTCACCCTCAACCACCTGCCATGCTTATCCCTCAATCCCTGTGTACCTGTCTGTTTCTTCCCACATAAAACATTAACAATTTGGTACAACCCTCTGCTGTGCTGCTGTCTAACTGCTTCCTCTGCTGTGCTGCTGTCTAACTGCTTCCTCTGCTTGGTCAGCCAAGCTATCAAGCCAATGATTCTATCAGCTGCTAACTGATCCTTTACATGTTTATTAAGCTTGTTGTAATGCCTTCTGTTAGGGCTAGTAGGGTGTTGTTTCATATTAATCCTTCACTCCCTTCTTCTGGAAAAAAGTTTCATAGTCTTATCACTCAAATAATTTTGTTTCCTCTGTTCCCTTTTACCAAAGAGTACTGTTGGTTTCAAGAAAAGCCTATTTAAACTGATCCCATTCTTTCTCAACTTCAGCAGTAAGCAAACCACGATTGTCATAATGACTAAGTAGCCTATCATGGTATGCTTTGGCTATATCTGGATCTTTCAGACCTTCAGTGTTGAAAGTAATTTTCTTAACCTTAGCACATTTCTTAAGCTTCAGTTGCAAGACACTTTTGATCAGGAAATGGTTCAGACCCAATTTTGGCTCCCCTGTATGATCTATAATCCTAAGTGAACTAGCCCGTTTGCTATTAATTAAAATATAATCTATCATATTTCTGTGCAACCCATCAGGTAAAACCCATGTATGTTTATAAATGTTCCAGTGTTTGTAGTTTGTAACATACATTACTTTTCATAAATTCAGTAAACCAAAGCTCTTAATTTTTCAATGGAACTTCAATATCACTGCTATAAACACTCAACCCACTTTATTAGGAGCATTTCACATCGTGTTAATGAAGAGTTAGATTTAGAACCATCTTTTTCCCTACCACCAGGGGGGGGGGGGGGACAATAGTAAAAATCATTCCTAAATAGGAAGAGCTAGAATCTTTGAAGAATTTGGCATGAATTCTCACGACTTAAAGCAATGTAGGGATCTGACCCCCGCCCTTCGAAAAAAAAAAAAAAAAAAAACAGTAGCCCTTGGATTCATGACAGTTTGATTTACAGTTTAAATGCTTTCTTTTAAGATATAACATGCCACTTTCTGTTCATTTATTTTAGAAGGCAGTTCAAATCAAATTAAAATACCTTTTTGCAGGGTTATGCCAATATTTTTTGCAGGGTTTGGCAGGGTTATGCCAATTTGAATATCTGCAGTTTGAGAATTTTCTACTAAATTTCCTTAGCTTCCCTCAAAAATTCTATTCCACACTGCCACACCAAAAAAGTCACTGCACAGTGCTACTGGGCAGGTGGATTCAACTCGCCTTGAAAGTTCTAGAGTTTAGAACCTAGACAAAAGGCCACAGCATAAATATTGGCAAACCAAGCATTGTGTCTCGTATCTCAGGTTAAAGACAGGTACTATGTTGCATTCGGTAGTGACTCTTTACTTAATGCTGAGTTTATTTTAAAACTTTATTTTGCCATGGTCATTTTTTATGGTTATTAAAAGTTGCAAAGTGAGATATACAATCTACTATACATCGGAGTTTCAGAACGAGCAATGGCAGGCAAATCTGTTAGTGTGATTACAATAAAAAAAATTTCAAGTTCAATGTTGACAAACATTGTTAACATTTGAACTTGGAATTTTTATTTCTTGAAATTTAAAACCAAGCATTTACAAAAGACAGTTCAAAGCCAACAGATTGGCTCTAAACCTAAAGAGGTACAACTCTGGTTGTGATTGACAGTGGCCATGTCCTTGTATGAGAAAACCATAACAAGGGTTTAAGGTAGAATCTGTTTATGGGCTTCTCTCTAAAGTCAAGCATGTTTAAAAAAGTAATTTACTCAATTCTCAGCATTTTATACCAGTGGTTTTTAGCCTGCTTTCTGAAAAGGATCTATTTATAGAACATCACATGGTCAAGAACCAAGAGAATTTATAAAATGAAATGAGGAATATTTCTTTTAAAATCGATCAGAATCTTCTTCTCTGAAATGAGGAATATTTCTTTTAAATGATTTTCGAATCCTACTTACAGCAAAACTCATTTTCTCAGCTAACCATTTCATGAGTTCCATGTGTACAGGATATTCCCGTGATACTCTACTACTGAATTATTGATTTACCACCATGAGGGTGAGTGACTAAATATTATAATCCATCATAGAGGCAATTTGGCTTCCATGTGATATTTTGGTCACCATGTTTATAAGTCACATAGAGGGTGCCGTGAACGAATCACACAATATTTGGGAAAAGTTTCTAAACTACAAAAACTGAAGAAAAAGTCAGCCACTGATAGTGTAGTTGTCAGCACACTTGGTATGTCTCTACAAAACCTTGGTTACAATCCCTCATGGCAAGATAAATTTTTTTGACTAACCATTTCATGAGTTCCATATGTACAGGATATCTCCTGTGTTACTCTACTATTGAATATAGATATCTTGAGTACAGAAATAAATTATCTTGAGCCATGTGGGATGGTGAGCCATGCCTCCTGATGACATGTCAGCTGCTCTGACCACTGAGCTATCCAGCTGTTGATGAAGGATCTCCTGTCTTGATGTTTTTCATTTTATACCTTGGGTCAATCATTCAAAGTTGTCTTTGACAGCAGTTGAAGATTCTGGTCGATGAAGAACTTTTCAGGTATGTGTAACAGACCAGTCACACCTCAAGTGTTATTAGACCAAGTATTTTTTAAGCCAATCACACTTTATTACGCATGTTACTAAACATTATTGTTAAACATCATTCATATGCTTGATAAAGCACAATTGGCTAAGAGAAAATAGCATGTTATATAATACTTGATGTGTGACTGGTCTGGCGCACATACCCGGAAAGTGTTTTGTCGATCAAATTCTTCAATTTCAGTCAAGACAACTTTGAATGACTGAATCATTAGTAAAAAGTTTAAAGATTTGTGGCTGGTAATGTGAGAACCTCTTCATTAATGAGGTTACATTTTATGTTTTCTTCAGTTACATTTTATGTAACAAGTCATTTCTTTATTTTTGTTTGTTTCATTTGCCTTTTAGTTTCTTTTTCCATCACCACATACTGCTCTTCTCACACGACCACTGCTGCCTTAGCTTATATTTGATGTCTGTTGGCTGGCATAATAGCTTATTCACTTGATGTGTGCCACAAGATAGTGCATACAGGGCTTGTAAATTACACTAGATTACGTTATCTAAATGCTTGCAAAGCCTATGAACTAAACACCATGAGCATTATTAATTTTCTTTCTAGTCACAGTTGTCGCTTGTTGGTTCTAGG